>CALYLW010000861.1:0-174963 GCA_944989445.1 Ampullaceana balthica
CAGCTCTCTTACCCATGTCACAATGACAACCAAGCCAAACTAACACCGTTACACCCCTGGGTCGGTGCCTACGCTGAAGGCGGCGTGCAACCCACACCCTAACCGACGGTACACCGCCATCAACTACGCCAGCAAGAGAAAAACATGTACGGCCCCGGTACTAAATCCAAACATACACAACTCAAAACAACCAGGCTATATGAGCATAAAACAAGAAAAGTCGTAAGCCTCGAACCTCCACCATTTCATAACAGCGACTCCCCACCCCACGCTCCATTGACAATATACACCAATAAATGCGTCATAGCCCTTCCAACCGCCACCCATAAAGGACCCCAAAGCAAACCGTCCATTTCCATGCCCTGTCCAAAAAAAAAAAAAATCAAAAAATATACAAAAAGATAGACCAACATGCAAAAAAATAAAAATAAATCTTTCCACCACACTCATAAAAACACTTTCACAATGCAAACAAAATAATACTTAAAATAAAAAATAAAATCGTAATAATAAAACTAAATAAATAAAAAAAATTCAAAAATATAAAAAGCAAATAAATATACAAAAAAATTACTATATAAAATACCGCAAGACAAGACCCTAATAAAAATAAAAAAATATAACAAAACACATAAGTTCTCGAAAAATAAGACGAACAAAAATATCCCCATAAAAACACCAACCAAAATCCAGCCAATTAATCAAATTCAAACCTAACCTGGCCTGTGCCGCTGCCAATCAATCATCGTACAATCATAGTTCAAATCGCGCTTTTAAAAAAAAAAAAGAGACTTTACACTGTAAAAAAAAAAAAAACTAATAAACTATCTCTATACTTTTGCATTTCAATTGTTATTCTATTCTTACTAATTCAAATCCTTACAACTTTGATTATAACAATTGAATGAGTCAACACTTCGTTATTACTATTAGAACGTTTTTTTTTTTATATTTTATGCAATATAATCAACTCGTCGGCCCCCCAGAAATCATTTCCAGATCTCAACATCAGCCCAAAAAACCCGTACCCCTTCTAACCAATCCTACCTAACAATAAAAAAATAAAGATTAAATAACAAAAAATTTAAACAAACTACAGAGACTTCGTACATACAATACATACTACAATCCCATCTCACACCACGAAAAGTTCGCGCCCGCCCCACTCCAAAGCCCCCAACAGGAGAAGATTTAACAACTTACAATTACCCCCAAAACCAAATCAAAGCGAGGTAAGTGGCCCCCGCCCCCACCACACCCACCCCCCAGCACCTCTCCACATCACTTTACCCCTCAACTCAAAACCTCCCACACACCATAACCGTGTGCCCCTCCACCTCTCTTCCCCAAACCCACCCACCCACCCACCTCTTCCAGCACCACATCCTACAAATATCACTAATCCCAAACCCAACCACTCACAACAATAATACCTCCCCCCCATCCCCCTACCCACATAGAATTCCCTCATCCACGCCCAGCCCCCATTCATTATCCCCCCACCCCCATTACCACCCAACACCCTAGCCCACCCCTATCAAACCCCCCCCCTCACTTCAAACTCCAAACATACCCCGCCCCCCCCCTCCGACTCCTACAACCCCCCCAACCCAAAAACAAATCCATCACTCGCCACCACCCCCACCCCCGCCTCCGTGTCTCAGAACATTATACGACCCCTTGCAACCATCACTACTCCCCCTCCCCGGGCTCCAAAACTCCATGCACCCCCCCCCCCCCCCATCCTACACAACAAACACTCCACACCGCCCAAATACACCCCTTCCCCCCCCACCCCCCCGTAAGCCCCGCACCCACACCACACACCCCACCCTACCCAACACCCCCCCTCACCTCCACCAACCCTGCCCGCCCACCACCACTCCACCCACTCCCCATACCCCCACCCCCTCCTCAAACCCACACATCCACACCCCCCCCCAACAGGTGCCTCCATCCGCCTTCCCTACAAACCTCCTGTGAGCGAACCGACAACATCCCCAACCTCAAGCCGAAACAAGTAACACCCAATCACCAAATCCCACAAGCTTATATACATGCATGCAAACAGTTTATTACCCGGCCGCGGGAGGAGCGCCAGAAAACTACGGGAACAAGGATACTCAATATCTCGAATTTACACACACACTAACCCTAATACTCCCCAACCCACAACCCCAAAAACAACCCCAACAATCCCCCCACAACCATAAAACACCCCCCCCACTCCGCTCTCCCCCACCACCAGCCTCCCCTCACCCCCCTAGAAAAACCCCGACTCTATCGTCACAGCCCCCAGATACATCAAGACAAGTCCTGTCCCACCATCAGCTCAAACGCGCTGCACTCAACTCAGCCCACACCATACGAACAAGCCGTTGTCCTGACAAAGACCCAGCGCCACACTAACGCCACCAGCCTTCCATCCTTTCTTGTGAGCCTCCCCCCAGTGCACGAGCCTAGCACCTATTTCAACTCGCACTTCGGCGTCTCAAGCATAAAACGATTATGATAGCCACGAAACGTCCGCCCACGCTTCAAGCGTGACGCCCTCTCAGCAGCTAGTGCGTCAAGCGTCCATCTCAAACACCAATCCCTTGGGCCACCCCAGCATCGCGCCCTACCATTTCAAAAACGCAAATTCGGCAGCATCAGTGCAGCAAAACACACCAATCCCCAAATTGACGCCTCAAACCTACCCACCCCTGCCATATCTGTAAGCCTTAAGCCGAATCCAACGAAAAAATCCAGAACAAAAATACATAATACCACCCGACATAGACGAAGGCGGTGTGCGTCAGCACGATCGTACATGATGTGTACCCCATGCAGCAGCTACAATCCGGCACGAGTACCGAAACCACCCTACGAACTATTTCCCAAGAAGTCGGCATAGACCACAAGGAGGCCAATACTACACGCCCAACCATCTACGCCAAAGCGAACTGTACACGGGACCACGCTATCCACTCCCCGGAGACGTTAACGAACTCTACTAAACAGGTGCCCTCACATCAATGTACTAACTGGAGGCCTCCAGCTCCCATCTCAACTCCTTACGGACGCGTTCCAAACAATTTAACATACACTCCATTCCGCCCCAACGATATCTCTTAACGTTACCACGAACTGGGCGTAGCGTCATAGCTATAAGGTCTGTCTCTACACCACATGATGAAGACGGACTTACTATATCAACAGAGCTGCAATGAAGTACACGTAAAAGGCTCTAAGGCGAGTCGATAGCAATCTCAATGAAGAGAAACCCAGACCTCACTCGCTCAGAAGTATAAGCTACTTAGGTCGCGATGAAGGACAACGCCTCCTCATTGACTAAAGAAAGAAGACCCTAAAAGACGATCCAGCACTCCCTGTACCCCTCCCAACTCCAATAGCGAAAAAGGCAGGACTGCATCAGGACGACCGGTGCGGCGAACCCAGCGCTGAAAGAAGAGCCTGAAGGAATAAGATTGACCTGATTGCACACCAATGTATATTCCGTTATCCACCATGTAATTCTAGCAGAATGGCATTGTATTCAGGGACTAGTCCCACCTATGTTTGGGGTGGGGAAGGGGAGTAAGGAGGTGAAACAGGTGGCTCAGTATTCTCTTCATTCGGATCATACAGAACCTAATCTATATTACTTCGGGACGGGGAGCTAAACTAAATCATTCTTCCATATCTACCTTATCCCAATTGCTACTTCATAAAATAATCTACTCTCATATTCACATTATTTCACTCCCAAGTATATTTTCACGCCCAGCTCACAGATATCAGCAAGCTTACCACACCGCAACAATGCGTTCATACACACCAAATGATCTCCCACGCAAGGACGAAACCCCAAGAGAACATGTCTCCTACGTAAAGACAAAAAATGTAATACTAGGTAAAATGAGTCATACGACCATTTCACTCACATATTGAATCCATATATTACTAACTCAAACTCCAATAGTATTATTAACAATCAACAATTCTCTTCTGCCCCCAAGCGATGGGACATACAATCTTCCACTCTAAACGATCCTCCATTCTTTTTTTACATTTTCTTCCATCCCCCTTAATCTCATACAATACATCAATGTATTAACTTACATCATGCCTATTTCTTTCGGCCCGTGAAGCCAACAATCAATACAAGAATCGTTTCCGGATACGATGCACACATCCCTTCAATCCTAAACTAAGTCGCTAAAACAAAGAATGCTCATTCACTAAAGAAGATTTATCATCTCTTTCATACCTACATTCTTCCCCACCCGACACCACATACCTCTTCAACCTATAGCCACACCTCTACCAGCACTTACCACTCATTACCAGATTTGCTTCGCCTATAGGCAGCCAATTATACAAATTAATCTTTAAGGAGATTCTAACAATTTTTTCGCAAGCGCAGAGTGTCTCGTAGCCCACATAGTCGGTATTTATATTTACTTGTGTTTATGTTCATTAGCGACCGATTGCAATTATTATTCCACCACGACTCGGACCTCTATCTGTATTGAATTATCATGTTAGTCAGGACATGCCTTACGTCTATTTTTTGTATTCTTGTCCCGCCCCAAACATGTGGGTGGATAGATTATGTAAGATCAATTGCGCGTAAAGACTATTCTTTCCACTTACAGATCAACGTGTTTTGTCCAGTTCCGCGCCCGAGATATACAGCTAGTAGACTATTTACAGGCCATTTCCCACCCTCACGATCTTTTCAATCTATCAGTACTTTGTAATCTTTTCTCCACTGTATTTTGATTGCACTGATGTCTTGACACGTGGCCATTTTCTCTCTTATCATTAACTATACATCAATCTATTATGTCCACATTCTTTTTCAATCTCTCTACATTCTTACAATCCGCTTCTTTCCCATCCCAGAGCACCTCTTTTTTTTTCGGCCCCCACTTACTGGGCTAATTCCTTTCCACTGCACAGATATACCTCATTGAGCCCAATCCTCTGGTCGGGAACACATTCGGTAGTCACAGCCAATATGATCCAAAATTAATATAGTCATACACTATCTGTAAGTTTTCTCCACGGGGCTTAACAACTTACTTAAAACAATATAAAACAAATAAAAAAAAAATTTATAAAGGAAAAGCACGCTCAGAATATACACACAAAAGCCATAAAAAGTAAAGACTATATAGGGACAAAAGATACAACGGTAAAGATTCTGTACTTACAGCTCATATAAGTTTTCATTATTCAGTCCCCAGGTTAAGAAGATTACCTACTACAACAAAATTTAAATATCACCCCGCCTATTCTTCACCTTATTACTTCGTCAAACGTCATGTATTCTATCTGTATGGCATTATCGTGCACATTTCAGCTTTCTCGCTCTGTGCTGAAATATACGCCCACCCAAACCTAGACTCATCGACGAATACAGACTTCCTCCCACCTAATTTGCCGTCATATGAAGGTTGCGACCAACATGGAGACCCCCCCTAACCAACACCGAACAAAAAGGTTCATAAACTGGACAATACGCGCCCTCGAATACCCTACCTCCCCCCCACCCCCCCCCGCCCTACCCCTCAACCAAACCAAGCCCCCTCTACATGTGAAACTCAAATTCGACCCCCCCGCAGCCATGTGAC
The DNA here is from genome assembly GCA_944989445.1 of Ampullaceana balthica. NCBI lineage: Eukaryota > Metazoa > Mollusca > Gastropoda > Lymnaeidae > Ampullaceana > Ampullaceana balthica. The sequence continues at coordinate 5,622 of CALYLW010000861.1, forward strand.
CCCTATTGCATCGACCCCCACCGACGGACTACCCTAGCAATAGCCCGCTGTCCTTACCCCTTATCTAAACCTATATCTCGGAGCAGCGTAAAGGAAGCACACCCACACCACCAGGGGTGATCCAAACTCCCTCTCAAATAACAACAAAATACATATACACAGATGCACCCGCACAGCTCTTCATGTCTATCCCGAACCCCATGAGGTCCATCCCCCCCACTAACTAACCCCTTCCCGCTCACCTGCGTGGCCCCCATACTCATATCCATGGTACATAGACGACGTGGACCTTAAGCTAATTTGACCTTTATAGGGCACCATCTGCCTCGCGCGTGCCGCACCGCACATAATCACAGTTGGACGAATCAAGTTACTTACACCCTAGCTGCTAGCCACGCAAATAAACTTTGGCCTTCTCGGGAGAAACTCACCGCATCACATCCCCCATAACCTAAAGATCCTAAAGGAACACAACCGCAAGACATGGAACTAACAGCGTATACTCTTTGAATACCAACCTATAAACAGACGCCACAAGAGGTCCTAATCCAGGACTTTCACCCTATGAGATTTCTAGCATCGTAGCCCCATAAGCATGAAGCACCCACAGGCATTGACAAACACGCACTCCGCTGGCGCTGCTGATTATAAAAACAACACCACCCCATAGGCCAACACACGCTTTGATACGACCAACCGTACTACTCCGACCCCCTGCTCACCCCCACGGCCTGTCCCACCCCCGCGCTCGCGCCCCCCCCACTACTCCTCACAGTAATCCTCAGACACACATACCTATTCCACTATTTCGTAAAGCGCTTTTCTACAAATAGTACTCTCATAACGGCCACCAAGATCTACTTGCACATAACAAATACCCATTCATCATAGTGTGCTATTTCGTAATAGGTTTCGCCTGGAATATATCTATATGTCGAAACATAACCCTTAATTATGCGGTCTGGCTCATCCCTCGTGGTAGTAGCGATGGCCGGGCGGGGATCGGGTGTCATTATTCAGCATAGCGTGTGAGATAGGGTATGGGGTTTAGGGGGTAAGTATGCTTTATACCTATCTTTAAAACATAACAAGATTCAAGGGCGTTTATATGATCTTATACAACCACGATAAATGAGGGGGATAACAAATGAGTGCTAAGTAGGAACTGCACTCGGAGACTTCAGTTTTCTTTCAACGGACAGGAGAATTCTAGGGTTAAGCAGAGTAGATGAGAGAGTAGTCTAATGCCCTGTAATGCTAGAAATCCGCGGAAAATCGAGAAAAACGAACACGAACGGTCAAAGGGGCGAAGAGAGACAATCGGTTACAACTGCCACATAATTATGCTGAGGCGTTGCGCGTTGATGTCTAGTCAATTGGCCTGCATCGACGAGATATTGCTGTAGGTGCTGTTCGGTCTATGAGCAAGGCATAAATTATGCAGAATAGGGTTAAGTAGTTTAAGATTTATGGATGGATACAATTAGGACAAAGGGCTGTCATGGGATTTTTATTGGGGGGTTCATGATGTAGGGTTTGATTTTATTTTTAAGGAATGTCCTCTCCTGCCTATCATGCCTATATTCTCCTCCTATATTTTGATTACTGTTGCGGTTTTTCCGCTTGGATTCGCGATACTATAGTGGCGTTAAAATTGTGTAATTAGGGTGGGCGATATACGAAAAAGGGAGTGGGTGAGCAAGGGGGGAATGGGGGAGGGTGGGGGAAGAAGTGGTGTTATCATGTTGAGGGGATGGATGCGGTAGGTCTAGATTATGTATTAATTCTCAAGTGCGTGTAGAATATAAATCCTTCTCTCTATATTCAAGAACTCATATCTTGGCCATATCCTCCGCATAGAATCTTACTAACAATTCGACCATTGTGGGTGGTAGGGTGGGGAAGGTAGTTTGGGGGTTCACCAAGATTGATTTCTCTAATTCACTTTATATTTATTACTGTATTCCCTCTGGATATCTTCTAATTTTTATTTTCATCTTTTGATTCGAAGTTACACAATTCTGTTCTTATTTATAATGATAGATTTACTGTGATTCACTCTTGTTTCCGTATTCATGTAACTAGTTCTCCATTCTGAGATCATTTCTATTTCCCCCAATATTCTTCTTTTCTCCGTCTATTCTACTTTTCGCACATCGTTTAAAATTATCTTTTTATAGTATATTGGTATTACTATTCGCTTCTATTGGTAAAGTATGTATGTTCGTAGGATAAATGTTGATTACTTTTTTCCTTTTATCTTCACTCTTTTTTATTATAATTTCCCTAATAGATTCTTTTTCTCTTTTCTTTATCCGCATAAAATTTTTCTGTCCTATTCTTCTCCTGTGTCGCCTGTTTGTATTGATTTTCTGTAGTTTAATTTTCCTTTCTTAATAGTATCTATTATTTGCTTTTTTTGTTTTTATATGAGGGTGTGAATTTCCTCCTCTTTGGCGTATATATTATCATTCAAAATAGGTTCGAAGACGGAGTACATCGTCTGTTTAAGAATATTTTATTTTCGACATTTACAGAAAGATGATCCTTATTAACAGATGAATTTGTGGAATTCTCATGCAAGGATGAACACAAAAAAAAAAATATAAAAAAAACCATTTACGTTTAACTGATGCAAGAAGTTCAAAACAATTGCAACTTAGCCCCAAAAACATAACAAAAATCTTTCTAAATTAAAATGAAAATCCTGCTATCTTGTTCTATCTCTTCTGTCTTCTTACTCAACAACTACAAACAGTGTGTCCTTAACTGGTCCTTACCTCTTCTTGGTGGCTCCTATACTACCACACTACACACGGATATGTAATGACCGTTAACTAAACGAACTGACATTCCAATAAAATGAATGCTTTTTAAGCATATTGATCATATCTAAGATCAAAGGGGATGGTGATCATTATTTATTTTATAGAAAAATGGATATTAAAACGTTTCGAAAAGGAGCTAGGTAAGTGTTTAAAAGTAATAGAAAAAAAAAAATTCATTCCCACTGTTATTGCCCTAGTTACTCCGGGCGGTGATGATAGCGGGGTGGTCAGTGATCGGTTGGGCTAAAATAAATCAAGAGATAGATGCTCTTTGGGGGGGGGGGGATGGGGGAGGAGGGGGGGAGGGAACTTGTCCAGACAGCAAACATACATACAAAACTTAATATTTCAAATCTAATTAATATACAATAAAATCACAGTTTTGGATTTCAATATAAATTTGGTCTCAAATAATATTTGCTCAGTGCGACAATTTATATAACAATTAAAAAATAAAAAAAAGAATCGTTATTCCAGGCTAAACTCATAGAAAGTGACGAATCTTATACAACGAATTTTAAATAAATATTGAGACGATGAAACATTCTTCGCCTCCCAAGAATACTATTATGTGTTATAATTCCGATTTTGTGTTTATTACTTATTCTTCCTGATACCTCGTTATAGTATTATCATCATATTATCTGGTTCTGTTATTTATTCTTTCCTAACTCTTTCTTTTTTTCTGGTTCCTTTAGGGACCGACACTGCAAATAAAACATTCGTTGAAGGTTATTGCCCGCCTTTTTTTGGATTTTTTTTTGTGGACCCAACAATGGATATTCATCTAACATAACCATTACAACATTCGGGTGAGGGGAGTGTAGTATTCCCAACAAACAAGAGGGGTGCCTCCATGACTTACACTTTAAAAAACCCCATATAACTTTTTCAAAAAAAAATTTTTCAAATAAGAACCTATTATCCTTTTCAAAATAAGAACCGAGATCAAAAACAAATTTCTTCATTACTCTCGTCACACCATGGATAAATATAGCTTATTGAACAATACACAAGCTATGTCACTCATTAGGAAAAGACTGTTTTAAAAAAGCGTGAAAGCAAAAATTTTATACCACTGTTTTACCTGATCCCAACACAAATTACATTTGAGCGCAGTGGCTACGCATAGCAGAGCCCGCCCCGGCTTGCAATCGGAGCAACCCCAGTACCGTACTCCACAAAACTGCGAACATAACAATAGAGATTTATAATATTACGGGGTGCCTGGACTTGCTACTGCATTTACTGTCAACAAAAAGCAAATTGATATCGCCCATCCCAACCACCAACCATCCAAAATCAACACCAAACACATCACCAAATTCAACTCAAAGTACAAATGCCTATAATAATGCGGTGCAATCCGGAGCCTAGTCATAGACAAAACAAGAGGAGGTGAAATATTTAATCCCCACCTCTTAATCAACGCAACTCCCCCTGTGTCCCAAAAATAACAACCCATCCATAACCACCCTTCCATAACTACGGGTCATCAAACCCTACTCTCATAAAATCTACTGAATACCCGCATCCATTCACCAATTCTCACTCCAGTTCAAGATAGTAGCTTGGTCCACTTCTTGATTGGAGAGGTCGAAAAAAAGGACGGTTAAGTTGCGGAAATGCAATGGCTCCCAAATTTTGTGACGTAACACAGCAAATTCGTTCTGATATGCAAAGAAATAAGGAAGAAAAACCTTTTTGTTTACGTATGCACGTCTAAATAAATATTAATAATATGAGGGAAAAATATGTTAGTATCAAAAAATATAAATTATAAATAAATTGTAAAAAAATAAAAATTATTTATTAAATTTTAATTGAATTTTAATAGAACAAATCGATTGTAATTTATTAAAATTTTTAACGATTAATTGATTAATTAATCATTAATTGCCATAGCCCTTTTATTATCATTATCAAATAGCATGAAACCATGAGCCCTCTCATTAATTGACTTAAATGTACAAGAGTCAAATAAGCTTTTAGTCTCAGGTAAAATTTAGTAATTTAGGCTTTGTAAGGATCATCTTTTTATTTTAAATTTACAATAATTTTACTTACTTAAAGTTTGTAAATCTACAACAACTTTGATAAAAACTTTCAGTGAAAGCAGCTAATTTGCCTCTCAGGGCTGAAAGAAACCTCTTTATTACTTTCCTACTTCCACTTTGCATATTTAGCTTTTGATTTAATGAATATTATATAAAACCAGGCAATGATCCATATAATAACAATAATAAGAGAACTTTAATAACGCTCACCAACCTGTACATAAAAAAAAATTAGGTAAAAATATAAATTCAATAGAAACATTCTTATTAATTTGACATGTATGGCACACATAACTCATAAATGTTTATCGGTCAAAGAAATGTCAGTGTCAGACTTCCAGTTGCAAAAGGATAGTTTGAAAAGATGTATTTAGAGTGCATTTTCGAAGTTGTGAGCAATGTTCCCTCTAAGCTTCGTTGGTCCGTGTGCAAAGTTAAAAATTCGTGTGCAAAGTTGCCCAACATCCATTCTTTGTGCAATATTTTATAAAATTTACTGCGCGGTGATTCTAAGCTGCTGCATGGTGTCTGTCAAATATCTGCGCGGCCGAGGACCTGAACAGCTTAAAGGGAACATTGGTTGTGAGTAGTAATTTTGTTCTGAATGTCTCACAATGTCCAGAGGTAGTAATGCAAGTAATGCGTGTGCGTGTCTTTGGAACATAAAGAACACCTGTTTTTTTGCAGAAGTGCTTAGGCTTTGATGAAAAGGGGTGAATAATCCCAGTAACCCTTTCTAATGCATATTAATCATATTCTGTCACTGTAATGCCTTTAGACACTGTGACACTGCCTAGAAATAAGTTGTACTAAGTTATACTTTTAGTAGTCTACAGTCTAGAGCTGTAACTCACTGTAAGTCTGTAAGTTACTGTAAGGTTGAAATTGAACTTGAATTATGAAATTCAATAGTCAAGATGACATGCCATGTTTAAGTTTATCTTTATGTTTATGCCATTTGTAAGTTACTGTAAGAGTAAGGTACAAGGTTAAAATTGAACTTGAATTATCATTATGAAAAAAATTTAATGGTCAAGATGACATCACTATCACATGTGATGTTTAAGTTTAGCTTTTTATACCATAGTCATAGACATTTGACTTTATATCTTTCACTATTTTCTTAGTCCTCTACTCTTTACTTTTACCTGCGCCTACTTTGAAACCCCAAAGTAGTCAAAAGTAAGTTGTTAAGTAGTAAGTTATTAAGTAATCTGCTTAAAATAATTTTAGCCTAGTGAAGACAGTGAAGTGAAAGTGAAGTGCCCAGCTACAACTTTTTATCAAATTTAATCAATTTAAAACAAAGGGCAATTGATTGACAGTTATTTCAAAACGCAAAATTTTATATTAAATTACGCTTTCATTATAGCTAATGTTTAGTTAGTACGCATGTTTTGCTTTTGTTATCTTTTCAACAATTATTAAAAAAATTAAACATACCCGTTTTGGTGGACGCCATTTTCAATAGCCATTGGTTGCTTGGCTACCTCCAGCCTCATTTCAACGGAGGTAAAAAAATAAAACAATACTAGGAAGCTAAACCTTTCCTTAAAAAGTTACATATTTTAATTAATTTTAAAGAATATTATATATATTTAAAAATACTGAATTTTACATTCTACATAGAAATTTGATGAAAATTGTAACCCCGTGTCCTGTTATTCATGAAATTTTCGTTTTTTTTAAAAACGCTCAGTGAAAATAGGCCCTACTTAATACCTAATTATTAGGATTAGCCAGGCCTAAAAGTAAAAGTAAATGCTGAAAATATTTTTTATAATCTATAGAACTTAATTTTACTTATTGTAAAAATTATTATGAGATTACAGTCGGATTTGGTTGAAATAATTTTTTAAAGCGTAATTATTTGCTTTTTCATCCATGTATTCTCCTATCTTTTGCTACATAACAATATTTCATTGTATTACGCTTTGCGCCTTGTCACAAAATTGTGTATCGTAGTCTAAATTTAGAATTTGAAAGTAAATTTTAAAAAAAAGTAGGTCCGACCAACAAAGGAAAGCCCAGGAAATGAAGAGAGGGGATTGAGTCTGGAGAGAGGGACCAGATAGATGTACAGGGGTAAGGGGGCCTCCATAAATGACGTCACGCACCTAGAAAGGGGGGGAAGGGGGTCACACTTTTGTGACGATGCGTGAGGAGGGGGAGTTGAAGAAATGTGACGTCACATCAAAAGGGTAACTTTAAATAAAACTTCCACTGAAATATTTGGTCGTTTTCAATTTATTTAATGACTTTTTTTTATTTAAAAAAATAAAAAATCAGTGCTTCTCAATGTGCCGGTCGGTAGGCCATCAGACGCTGCTTGGCGTAAGCTATCAAGACACGAAAATTAAATCTAATTATAATCCTTAAGTTTGAGAATCCACAAGATAACATATGAAATTGTTACACTGCGTCGTTTGATGTTGACATCAAAGCATTTGTGATGTAACCGCAGCTCCGTTTGGTTCTCTCATGGCAGGAGTCGTCGATTTTTTTGGCCAAAATATACAAGTTGATGTGTGCGTTACAACCCCAGACTCTAGGTCCTGCTCACATGACTCGGGGATTTGGGGGAGCGTCGTTAGCCCCCCTCCCCCCCGAAAATGCTACTGGTGAGTTTTACAAGCATGACAAGTGTCTAAAAATGATCTTAATAGGATTATGTGTTGATATTTTCAGTCAAAACGACACGGAATATCCTTTTTCTTTAAAAGGGGAGGGGGGAGGGAATCTATTTTAAAAATTAAAAACGTTTTAAGTTTGATATAATTGTTAGATTGGTTTTTTGGTCAAACGAACCCTGGCCATTCTAGTCTTCTAGATCAGTGCTTCTTAAATTGGTGGTCATCGGACCGGTGCTGGTTCGTGGGCCATCCGCTGCCGGTCCACAGATGTTCTCAAAAAAAGGACCAAAAAAATTGTCAGTGCAGGGAAAATAGTGCACCGGTCCCTGGTGAATTGGAAAAAATTCCTGCTGGTCCGCCATACTAAAAAGTTTGAGAAACACTGTTCTAGATATAATGGTAAATGAGCCCATTTAAAATTAGTCAACTATTCATTAACTTTATTGAATGCATCAAATTCTTGACATCGCAATTCGAGAGGAGCACAAAACAACTTTTCTTCTTAGCTCAGTTTTTAAGGCATTAATTTTAAATATCACAGAAAGGATACTTGATACAGACAAGTCATGTGGATTAAGATTATTGTCCCCCAGATGAGGTTATTCACCTCAGTTCGCCGACCTCTTTCTTACGGGATGCCCGTCAGTCAATTGAGGGATTTTTAAAAAAGAAAATTTTAAAAATTTTATTTTTAAATATTTTTTTTCTAAACAAAGACGTTAACCGTGATGATTAATAGTCATGCTTATTTTGTATGCATTAAAATAAAATATAATCTAAGGATGTTAACACAGTTCGTTTTCTGAAGGCCGGTTAAACGTTTTTAAAAAATGCTTCACGCGGGTTACGATATTACAATGTAGATCTTCACTAAATAAATAATAAATACTTAAATGACAATAAAAGTGATTTGAAACATACTTATTGTCCAATAGAAAATAAAGGTGGGGGGGGGGTGTCAAAGATTTGTGACGGATTTTTAGAGAGGGGGGGGTCTATGTACTTGTGACGACGCGTGACGAGGGGGGGAGGGGGTAAAAAATCAGCCAAAATCGCGTGACTTCATTTATGGAGACGGCCCCTATGGACATGAAGAGAAGGGATTGAGACTGGAGAGAGGGACCAGAGAGATGTACATGGGTAAGGACATGAAGAGAAGGGATTGAGACTGGAGAGAGGGACCAGAGAGATGTACAGGGGTAAGGAAATAAAAGGGGGGATGGAAATTGGTGGAAGCACTCGGGGTTATCTTATCCATTACAGATACTACTTCTATACAGAAGATTATTGCGTCCTACGGGTTTAGGGGTAGGCGATTGAAAATATGGGCGAACTGTTGTCTACAGGGGAACACTGTGCTACCCTTGCACGTCAATATATATATATACTTGAACACATTCAAATTATTTAATAAAAAGCAATTGTATACATGGGAAAAAAACAGTAGATTTTATTGTTACGTGAATGTGAAGAAACGTGATAAATACTCGCATTAGGGGCCGTCCATAAAGTATGTCACGATATTTTTGACCATTTTAACTCCCCCCCTCCCCCTGTCACAAACTGTCACAAATCTTGCATCTTAAGTACGTCACACTTTCGAACAAAAATTTAGTTTTTTTATTAACAAAATAATTAAAATTTAATATAAAACAGCGTGGCTTCACACATGGTAGGACTGTCTCAAACTGTCACACTTTCTTACACCCCTCCCCCCCCCCTCTGGAGCGTGACGTACTTTACGGACGGCCCCTTTAATTAAGATTTTCTAAAAATACTAATGGCTTATATAGTTGTAGAGAAAAAACATGGACCGTAACTTTTAGTTTTCTTATTGCTTCAAGTTAACACGAATTGCCTGTGCTGCTTTTAATCTATATAAAATCTCTAATGCCGTCTTAACCTTAAATAAACAACTGCTTCTTAAATTGTTATTGTACATTTTAATAAAATTTTATTTTAATCTGTTATTTATAAGTATTGATATTAGGCATAGGAGGACACAAGTCGGTAGTGCGAATTTTTTTCTAGTTTACCTTTGCGTTTAGATCGGTAATTTCCCGACCTTGATGCACTATATAGCACTGTCGTTCTATACATCAAGTCACTTGAAGAACACAGTTAAATATAAACACTGTGAAATAAATTTGAAAAAGTAGTTATTTGAATTTAAAACACGTTTATTTACATATTTTAATAATTATCAATCTTTTAAAAAAGAAACTGTTTCCATACAATTAAAATGAAGCAGGACGAAGGAAACAAAACAAAAAGAAGAAAGGGACAATCAACGAGAGCCATTCAACAAAAGACATCCAGCCAACTGAGACAACCTATGACTATGTGGAACCATCTTCCCACCACTGCTGTTCTGGACATCTACAAGTACTTAGGAGATATAGACAGGGTTGCAATGGCCAAGGTAATGAGTGGTAAATGTTTCTTAACGACATCTTCATTGATCATCGAGGTCATGGTCAATTTTTGCCCCAAGAACCCCCAGTTTTTATGTCTCCCCTGACCCTTCGTGGTCTTATGAAAAGACACTTGAGTCTTAATTGACCTAGGATCCCGTAAAATGTAAAATGAACCCAAATATTAAAAAAAAATCACTGGGTTCCGATATTGAAAAGCGTAAATATATTGAGTGTTCTTGTTATTATACAATGTTGTAAGCAGAGGCATAACTGGGTTTTGACGCCCTTGGCTAATTTATTTTTGGCGCCCTTGATTATTGACAAGTTTTAGCTTTGGGATTTTTTTAATTGTTAGAGAAAAAAAAATGGAATTTCTATGATTTTATTTATGGCAATAATTACGTAGTCTGATACTGACAATCATACAAGGTGAATATAAAAGATGCAAAAGAAAAGTGCAATGCTAATTTACAGTTTAATATTTACTAAATAATATCAAATAAATTTGTGGATAAAACTGGATATTGATGCGTCAATACAGACTACAGCAATACTTGAACTATCATGTATAAAACAATAGCGTCAATGTGTCATAGTCACTATCTCATACATAACGATAGAAACTCACTATTAAAAGTAAATTTTAGTAACACTCCACCGATCCACTCCTATGTCCTATGTCAAAGGCTCAAAGCTGAACTTTTCTTGCTTTAATGTTTGCAAAATTATTGATTATTTCATGGAAGTTTTATTTGACGGGTAATTCCAAGTTCTACGGAAAGAAGAGCTAGAGATGATGTGCGTTGTTGACCTGACGTAGATCTGAATTTTTTGGGGATAATTTTTAATTTGCTGAAACTCCTTTCAGCAGTGGCTACTGTGGTTGGCATTGTAAGAAATGTTTTCAGAGCTCGTTCGATATTCGAGTACGATTCTTGCAATTACAATGTAGCGAGAACACTTAGATGATCTAAATGAAACATGTCATCGGGTTTTTTGTTTTGCTATTGTTCAATATTTTGATGTTTAAAGAATTTTATTTCAATCATAAATTGCTCTTTATTTATTTCAGGATAATTGGCTGATAATAGAACAGCTTTAGATTCTAAATCTGCCATTGCAAAAGATTCAAACGCTTTGCCAGTCAGAAAATCTACTGCTATATTTTTTATAGAAACTAATCTGTCTTTTTTAATATCCTAGTTAAGGGAATTTTTAAGACCAACAACAAACTGACTCAAAAAGTTTATCAGATTAAAAATATACCTCCATCTTGTTCGTGTCCAAGAAAAGCTAAGTTGTTTTCAGCACAAAACAATATACATTTTATATATTACTAGCAGACCCGTCGTGCGTTGCAACGATCTCAGTAAAAAGGAATATATATAGATAAAAAATAAATTACATTAAGGGTCACCAGGCCCATCAGTTTAAAATATGAAGTTCGAAAATCTGTTCATTTCAATCAATTTCATAACAAAAATATAAATATATGTATCTATATTTCTCAATATCGTGTAAAATTGAATGGGGAATACAATATTAAAAATTTAGTAAAAACACATTTAGGGCCCCTAGCCCCGATGAAATGGACATTATGAGATCAGTGCCCTATCGAAATTTAATATAGGCTTTTAAGTTTTTATATACCGCGTTTGGTCAAAATCCATTTATTTTCTCATTATCTAACACCTAAACTAATTTTTATATATATGTAGATATAAGGAAAACTACATTAAGGGGCTTCCCAGGCCCGTTCAATTCAAGATGTACATTTTGAAAACATGTTCATTTAAATTCATTTTAATCATGGATATATTTCTCAAGATCGTTAAAAACTGAGTGGGAAATACTATCTTAGAGTATACACAAAAAAAAGACATTTGGGGCCCCCGGCCCATTCGATGTAAGATGTAAATTTCAAAATGCTGTTCATTTTAATTCAGTCTCATCATTGATATATTTCTTAAGATCGTTAAAATAGAATGGGAAATAATATCTCAAACACATACGAAAAAATACATTTGGGGCCACCGGCCCTGAACAATTAAAAATTAGAAGTGCATGCCCTTTGTTATTTTAATATGGGCTACCAAGTTTTTATATACCAAGTTTGGTTAAGATCCATTCATTTACTCAGTAGTTAACGCATAAACTCATTTTTATATAGCTCATAAAAGCAAAAAACGACATTAAGGGCCCCAGGGCCCATTTAGTGCAATATGTCAAGTTCAAAACGCCTGTTTATTTCAATCAATTTCATTGTGGATATATTTATCTATATTTTTCAAGATCTTTAATAATTGAATGGGGAATAAAATATTAAACGTTTATGAAATAAGACATTTTGGGCCCCCAGTCCCGAAGAAATGGACATTAGGAAATTAGTCCCTTTAGTATTTCTATATTGGCTACCAAGTTGTTATATACAAAGTTTGGTTAAGATCCATCAATTTACCTAATAGCTAACGCTTAAACTAATTTTTGTATAGTTCATATATAAGAAAATAAATCATTTTATGGGCCCCCGGCGCCCCATGAGGGTTAAATTTTGAGAAAGAAAAGTAGCCTATTTCCATCCCTGGAGCGTACTCAAAAGTCTCCAAAAGTTTCATGGCGATCGGATGAATGGTTTAGTCAGCTATAACAGACATGCATACATACATACATACATACATACATACATACATACATACATACATACATACATACATACATACATACATACATACATACATACATACATACATACATACATACATACATACATACATACATACATACATACATACATACATACATACATACATACATACATACATACATACATACATACATACATACATACATACATACATACATACATACATACATACATACATACATACATACATACATACATACATACATACATACATACATACATACATACATACATACATACATACATACATACATACATACATACATACATACATACATACATACATACATACATACATACATACATACATACATACATACATACATACATACATACATACATACATACATACATACATACATACATACATACATACATACATACATACATACATACATACATACTTTGATTTATATATATATAGATATAAGATTAGAAAAAACAACATTAAGGGCCAGCGGGCCAAATCGGTGCAAGAAATTAACTTTAAAATACCTGTTCATTTCAATCTGGATCATGATAGATATATTAGTCAATGCTTTTCAAGATCGTGTAAATCATACCGGGAATAAAGTATTTAACGCTTACAAAAAAAAAGATTTTGGGCCCCCGGCCCCGAAGGAACGGACATTAGGTGTTCAATGCCATATGGTACTTTAATATAGGCTATCAAGTTGTTATGTACCAAGTTTGGTCAAGATCCATTCATTTTCCAAGCAGCTAAGCCCTAAACTAATTTTTATATAGCTCATATAAGAAAAAATTCTCATTATGGGCCCCCGGCGCCCCATGAGTGTTAAATTTTGAAAAGAAGTAGCCTATTTCCATCCCCGGAGCGTACTCAAAAGTCTCCAAAAGTTTCATGGCGACCGAATGAATGGTATAGTCAGCTAACGGGAATAAAGTATTTAACGCTTACCAAAAAAAAAGAAAGATTTTGGGCCCCCGGCCCCGAAGGAACGGACATTAGGTGTTCAATGCCATATGGTACTTTAATGTTGGCTATCAAGTTGTTATGTACCAAGTTTGGTCAAGATCCATTCATTTTCCAAGCAGCTAAGCCCTAAACTAATTTTTATATAGCTCATATAAGAAAAAATTCTCATTATGGGCCCCCGGCGCCCCATGAGTGTTACATTTTGAAAAAAAGTAGCCTATTTCCATCCCTGGAGCGTACTCAAAAGTCTCCAAAAGTTTCATGGCGATCGGATGAATGGTTTAGTCAGCTATAACAGACATGCATACATACATACATACATACATACATACATACATACATACATACATACATACATACATACATACATACTTTGATTTTTATATATATAGATAGTCAATGTATGGCGCCATTTCAAAATTTCGCTTTTCATTACTGCTTATGCGTGGCCGTAAATTAGTCCACACTTTTCAGGCCCTTTCCCCAATCATTTCCATTTCGTAAAATTGTTAATGTGTTGCCACAAAGTTTCGTGATTTTCAATTTGTGGGCTTAGATGTTTCCAGTCCACAAATCCACCGGACTGACAAAATGGAATATTATGTACACCAGATTTAGCGGCGCCCTTTTTGAACTGGCGCAGGTCGGCTCCCTTGGCAACTGCCCCAATGCCAAGCCATTGTTACGTCAGTGGTTGTAAGGGTTTGAGTTGTCTCTATCGTGTTGGAGAACATACCCGACTTGTCCCAAGGGCTTCTCTACGAGCATACCCGACTAGTCCCAATGGCATCTTTACGAGCAAGGACAGACGCCAGAATGTTCAGAGCTGTGCGAGATACTACATTATCTGCCTGCAACCCCCCCCTCCCTCACACACACAAAAAGCTGATTTGTTTTAATATTGTGAGTTTGGCAGCACACTGTCTTCTCTATACATATAAGACGCATTTGTTGTCTGTCTGTCGTCTGTCCGTCTGGATGTTCCCTATTAACTCAAGATCCAGACAACCAAATAACGTGAAATTTTGTACACGTACACAAAATTATACCGGAAAGGTTATTAAACAGGTTTCGTTCCATATATATATATAAGATGCTGGGGGCCGGGGGCCCAAAATATAGTTTTTCCTTATATGATTTATCTATATATATAAAAATCAAAGTATGTCTGTGTGTGTGTGTGTGTGTGCATGTCCTTTATAGCTGACTAAACTATTCATCCGATCGTCATGAAATTTTTGGAGACTGTTGAGTACCCACCAGGGATGGTAACTGGCTACTTTTTTTTCTAAATTTTACACCCATGGGGCACCGGGGGCCCATAATGTCATTTTTTGCTTATATGAGCTATATAAAAATAGTTTACGCGTTAGCTACTGTGTACATTGTTGGATCTTAACCAAGCTTTGTATATAACAACTTGATAGCCAATATTAAAATGCTATAGAGCACTGAGCTCCTAATAGTCATTTCTTTGGGGCTGGGGGCCCAAAAAGTCCCATTTCTTAAACGTTTAAGATTTTATTCACCATTCAGTTATTACCAATCTTGACAAATTATGACACATGTATCCATTATTATACAAATTGAAATGAAAAGGTGTTTTGAACTTTATATCTTGCACTGAATGGGCCCTGGGGCCCTTAATGTCTTTTTTTGCTTATATAAGCTATATAAAATCAGTTTATGCGATAGCTACTGAGTAAATTAATGGATCTTAACCAAAATTTGAATACAAAAACTTGGTAGCCCATATTAAAACATTAATACTATAGGCCACAGAACTTCAAGTGTCCATTCCTTCGGGGCCGGGGGCCCCAAATGTTTCTTCTTCTTATATGTTTAAGATATTTTTCCACTTTCAAATTTTCACGATCTTGAGGAATATATTTTTGAGGACACTGATTTAAAATGAACAGGTTTTTGAAATTAATATCTTTCACCAAATGGGTCCAGGGGCCCCTAAATGTCGTTTTTCCTTATATTAGCTGTATAAAAGTTAGTTATAGCGTAAAATACTGAGAAAATTAATTATCTTGACCCAATTTAGTTTATACAAAGTCAAGGGTCTATATTTTATTACCATATGGCACTGATCACCTAAACTTCATTCCCTCGGGGCAGGGGGGGGGGCCCAAACTTCCTTTTTTTGTAAATGTTTAATATTTTATCGTCCATTCAATTTTTAACAATATTGAGAAATATAAGTAAATTTATGTATTTTGAAATTTATTCAAATGAACTTGTGTTTCGCACTTTATTTCTTGCAATAATTGGGCCCTGGGGCCCTTAATGTCATTTTTTGCTTATACGAGCTTTATAAAAATTAGTTTATGCGTTAGCTACTGAGTAAATGATTGGAACTTAAACAAACTTTGTATTAAAAACCTTGATAGCCCATATTAAAATACTTAAGGTTTCTGAACTTATAATGTCTATTCCATCGGGGCCGGGGGCCCAAAATGTCGTTTTTCATTTATGTTTAAGATATTTTTTTGCCATTCACTTTTTAAACGATCTTAATAAATATGTTCCCGATGAAACTGAATTAAAATGAAAAGGTTTTTGAAATTGACAACCCGCACCGAATAGGTCCGGGTTCCCTTTATGTCGTTTATTTCGCTAGATCTATATATATATAAATCAAAGTATGTCTGTGTGTGTGTGCATGTCCCTTATAGCTGACTAAACCATTCACCCGATCGTCATGAACCTTTTCGAGACTGTTTAGTATGCTTCCGGGATTGTAACTGGCTACTTTTTTTCGAAACTTAACACTCATGGGACGCCGGGGGCCCATAATGTCATGTTTTGCTTATATGAGCTATATAAAAATTAGTTTAAGCGTTAGTTACTATGTTATTTGATAGATCTTAACTAAACTTTGTATATAAAAACTTTATAGCCAATATTAAAATACTATAGGGCAATAAACTCCTAATGAACATTCCTTCGGCCCTTGGGGCCCAAAAATGCCATTTTTTTCAACTTTTAAGAATTTATTCCCAATTTATTTATTAACGATCTTTAAAAAATAATGATAAATGCATCCATTATTATCCATATTGAAACGAACAGGTGTTTTGAACTTAAAGTCTTGCACAGAATGGGCCCTGGGGCCCTTAGTGTCGTTTTTTGCTTATATGAGCTATATAAAATTTAGTTTATGTGTTAGGTACTAAGTAAATGAATGGATCTTAACCAAACTTTGTATTCAAAAACTTGGTATCCCATTTTAAAATAATTAATAGCACAGAACTTCTAATGTCAATTTCTTCGGGACCAGGGAGCCCAAATGTCTTTTTTGGTATATGTTTAAGATATTTTTCACATTCACGTTATAACGATCTTGATATATATATATATATATATATATATATATATATCCACGATGAAACTAAATTAAAATGAACAGGTGTTTTGAACTTTACATCTTTCCCTGAATGGGCCCTGGGGCCCTTAATGTCGTTTTTTGCATATATGAGCTATATAAAAATCAGTTTCTTCGTTAGCTACTGTGTAAATGAATAGATCGTCACCAAATTTTGTATACAAGAACTTTGTAAACCCATATTAAAATACTATAGGGCACTGAACTTGTAATGTCAATTTCTTCGGGGCCGTATATGTTTAAGATATTTTTCCTATTCACTTTTTGAAGATCTTGAGAAATATATACACAATAAAACTGAATTAAAAATGAACAGGTTTTTGAAATTGACCTCTTGCACCGAATGGGCCGGGGGCCCCTTAATGTCATTTTTACCGTTATAT
Organism: Ampullaceana balthica; assembly: GCA_944989445.1. Lineage (NCBI taxonomy): Eukaryota > Metazoa > Mollusca > Gastropoda > Lymnaeidae > Ampullaceana > Ampullaceana balthica. Next base: position 22,972 of record CALYLW010000861.1, read on the forward strand.
TAGCTATATAAAAAGTAGTTTCAGCGTTAGATAATGAGAAAATAACTGGATTTTGACCAAAATTAGTAAAAACAAAATTAAGAGCCTATATTACAATAGGGCACTAAACTAATGTCCATTCCCTCAGACAGGGGCGGATTAAGACTGCACGGGGCCCCTGGCTGCAATTCAAACTGGGGCCCTATCCAGCCAGTGTACCTTTAGATAAAATGATTTCTAGCAGCTAATATAAGACTGTAACTTGTAAATATTCATCCAAAATTATTATTCATGAAAAAAAACGAATTCGAAGAAATAACTTTTTGCCGGTATCCTAAAATTGAGTGTAAAAGACAATTTATAAAATTAAAAGACACATGAAAAAAATAATCCACACCCCACCCAGGGATCGAACCCGCCACCGCTTGCACCACAAGCCTTAGTACTTCACATTGGGCCACGGGAGTTCATTTAAAGTTGTCAATTTAAAATATATTTATAATATTCTTTAATAATTTCTGTTAATTGAGCCTATCAAATCAGGTTTTTTGACTGCTAAGACTATCGTGTGGGAAAAGAGATCATTTTAATAGATAAGATTTTATTAATTTATCATATTTTCAGCAATTCATGATTCATGTATACATTTGTCCACATTTATTATAAAATATGATAAGTTTGGGGGCCCTTAATCATCGGGGGCCCCTGGCTTTAGCCCGGTCAGCCCCCCCCCTTAATCCGCCATAGCCCTCAGAGCTGGGGGCCCAAAATGTCTCTTTTACTGAACTTTAATAATTGTATTCCATATTCAATTTTACACGATATTGAGGAATATAGCTTGGGTACAATGGCAATAAAAATATATTATCACTCATTTTGGGACAGGGTCCTAAATATCGTTTCTTCTTTTGTACGCTATTTAATTATTAATTTATTTATCCCTTTTCTATGAAACTTGGAATTTTTTCCACTCTTCCGCGAAGGTTTCTGGCATAATTGTTTTTAAACATATCACTCATTGGTTTCTTTAAATTTATTCATTTCTACTGAGATCGTTGCAACGCACGACGGGCCTGCTAGTATAAAATAAAAATTATTGAAAATTGAGACGTAAAATAATGACGCAAAATAATAAACATTTGGTGTCGAGATTAACAAGAAGGCGACTATCGCCATAAAATAATTGTTTTGTTGTTGTTGCTTTGTTGTTGTTGCAGTTGTTGTTTTGTTGTTGTTGCTTTGTTGTTGTTGCTGTTGTTGTTTTGTTGTTTTTGTTGTTGTTGTTTTTGTTGTTGTTTTGTTTTTGTTGTTGTTGCAGTTGTTGCTGTTTTTGTTGTTGTTGCTGTTTTTGTGTTGTTTTTGCTGTTGTTGTTGTTGTTATCCACATCCCTTGCCCTGCGACGACAATTTCCTTCATGTTGTTGTTGTTTTGTTGTTTTTGTTGTTGTTTTGTTTTTGTTGTTTTGTTGTTGTTTTTGTTTTGTTTTTGTTGTTTTGTTGTTGTTTTTGTTGTTGTTTTGTTTTTGTTGTTTTGTTGTTGTTTTTGTTTTTTTGTTGTTGTTTTTGTTGCTGTTGTTGTTAAACCCTGGAGAGCCGGGTACTTGCCCCCCTATTATATAAAATTGGGTTTATTGACGTTTTGCTGGTTTCTCTTTCAACAAGCGACACTAAAACAATAGAAACAAACTTTTGGAGATCCTCTCAGAACTTATTGCAAATTTGTGAAATTCTTCTACATTATTTAGAATTTGCAAGTCAATTCAATTAGTATTAGTGGTAGCTCAAATAAAACATTAAGCGATGAAAGAAACTTTTTAACGAGTGAAGTACTTTATGTTAGCGAGTCACATACAAAGTTAAAGAATAATTTAAATCTGATGGCTTTCGTTGATAACAATATATGTATTATGTGTATGCGAGTGAATAAAGCACATATTCGATGAGTGAATAAAGCACAACTTGAATGAGTAAATGAAGCACATATTTGAATGATTCAATTAAAGATATTTAATCAAAACATATTGTTAAGTCAATGACTATAAAGAATTAATTGTGAATCTATAATGTGTCACGACGACATTACAATTTTTATACTGTCAAAATTTTCATTGTTATTTGTCATTTTATGATTTACTAATATAAGATGGACTTATGATTTAAAGAGGATCACACAGATATAAATACATTAGCCATTGAGAACAACAAAAAGTACACTAATGCCAAAATAATTTCAGGCCCGTATTTCAAATTAAAAAACAAAATCATACATTTATCTATTTATTTTTTTTTGCATACTTTTTTTAAAACATATTGTTCCTAGCATTGGATTTTCAATAATTTTAATGATTAATTTTTCTATTATTATTCAAAATTAGTTATTGTAATTCATAAAAAAGAAAGAAAATGACATAATTGGATCATTGTTTGCATTTACCGCGACTGACAATAATTCTTATGGACTACGCCCTTTATTTGAAAACGTTAATTATTTTGGAATTAACTGTATCTATTATTATAATTATTATTATTATTATTATTATTATTATTATTATTATTATCAATTTAATTATATTACTAATATTACTATCACTACTAAACTATTACTATTATTACAATTACTATTAGGTGTGTAAGCCATGGCTCCAAGTTTTCAGAAACCCAGTGCTGTGGCGCAGGAGGATCGTGGAGTTTGACCCAAAAAGAACCAAACGAGCCATTGAAATGGATGAACTGTACAAGTCTGAAACAGGACTTCCTCTGGCCAGCGGTACACAACATTTTTGTACAAATAAAATGATGTTATAACAATCAAAACTGGCAGATTAAATGTAATAAACCCTACTCGGACTGGGGGCTGTGAGAAATTACCCAGCTTTTAATTTCTTAAAGAAAAAAAATCTGAAAAAAAACAGCATAGTAAATAAAATATAGAGAAATATAGAATACTAGATACGACCCGCGGCGTAGCATAAGCCGCAGACTTACTCATAGATAGTGCAAAGAATGGGGGGACGACGACACATACAGCAGCACGACGAAATGAAATCAACGCGAGTGAACTTCGGGGGGGGGGCATTGTTCATGCGCACTGCGGTTGTTAAGTGCTCCCCACCCTGCACCACCCTCGCTTGCCAACCATAAACTGTGATTGGTTGGCCCTACCGAGGGTCGTTTGTCATGCTTATTTTCACATGTCTTGTGCTTGTCCTCATTTCTTGTGAATTATATATATAGATATGATATTTTTGACAAGGTGAATACATGTAAAAATAAACCGCTATAGGTAGTCTTCCACATAAATGGGAAATAACATTAATAATATACATAATGCTTATGGTTGTAACAAAACATTTGTTTGTAGCAAGAGAAAACTATGACTTCGTAAATGAATCTCTTATATTTATAAAAAAACTGTTTAGATAAGGGGTGTCCAAACAATTTTCAAAGAGGGCTGCGTTACACAAAGTAAACCTTTTTTTTTAATTCGCGGGCCAGGTTATAATAATTTAAAATTTAAAATGTGTAAAAAGGAGGGAAATAAAGGATGTTTAACAAATTGATTTTATTCCAATGCACTTAAAAAGACAAAATAAAATTTTCGCACACACTACGATTTCCGTTCAATTTCTCAAGTCTACAAAAATAAGAGCGGGGGCGCAAAGCATGGAAAATCAATGGTATAGATTCTTGATAAGAAACATGTAGACTCATAGTTATAAGAATTATATTTTAATCACTGTCAAAATACAGATATACGTCAAGTATATTCAGCGTATCTCCGATGCACAATGATTGAGAGTACACACATTTTTTTTTACTTGTACGACAAATCTTCAGGGAGATGAAGTTCCACTGCACAATCCTGAAAACATGCAGGATATTTATCTCGGAAATCAAAATGCCTGGCACCCATGCTTTTTTTAGTTGACATTAGAAATTGAAAGGAAATTGTAGTGTGTGTGAATAATTATGTATTTTGCCCTTTAAGTGCATTAGAATAAAAGCGTGTTGTTAAAAATCCCCTTTTAACCAAAATGTTTTTTTTAAACCTTTTTTTTACTTTACAATTTTTTAATGTAATTGTTATGTCTCTGTCTTCGCCGGGCTGTACTCTTCACAGTAAAATACAATTTTTAAAATGTATTAACATTTCCCTTTGATTTACCCTGAAGACAATTGCAGAGTTAACAGTAAACAATTTTTGCACAAAAAAGCAAATAACTTGACCGCAGACTGTACAAGTTAAATACAATTTTGTAATATTGTTATGTCACCTGAGGTATAAGTGTCTGCCAAATTTCAGCTTAAACAAGCAATGCAAAGTGCATTAAAATATTTAAAATAACGTTGCAAGATTTGACGTTTACAGAAACACAGAATGGCATGGAAGCATATAATAAAAATGACATGCACTGAGACTGTGTAAGGGATTTTAAATCAAATGATTAAAAAAAATTAAATTTAATAGAGGAATATCTTATTACAGCATTTCAAATAACTAAAATTGGATAAATAATGACCAAATTTATGGTATGAAGATGTTGAGTTTAATTTTAATGAAATGTGTTGAAATCAACTTATGACGCAATAATCTTCTGTTTAGAAGGAGCATCTGTGACAGATACTATAAAATAGATCCCAAAATGTTAGGTCAAAAATTTGCATGAATTTTTTTCAAACATTTTAATTAAACCGACGTAACATCCATGTATTTTTTCGATTGGGCAAAATTAATCGGTATTAAGGGATCACTGTTTCCAGTGGAAATCATCGAGTTTTGTACTCAGATCTTGATCGACCTTTTATAATTAATGCTCCCATTAGTAAACAATATAATCTCATCGATCTTTGCACTCATTTGGCGTCGCCGTATTTGTTATCAAAACATTTTGTAACATTTTCTTATCTTATATATAATGTCACCGTTAAACACAAAAATATCCATGAGTCAGTTAATTATTTAAGGTGAGGCCACGTGCCAGTTTAAATTTAAGCGCGGTCAGTATTTGGCCCGCGGGCCGGAATTAGGACAGCCCGGTTTAGATAGATTTGTATAAATAGGTCCTTAAATTGCGAAAAGATGTTATTCAGACATTAAAATTTCACAATTAATACTTACAACTTGGTTTTAACTTTGATCTTAACAACTTTTCATCTGCAACGTACTATCCAGAATAAGAAAATTAGGCTGCGGAAATTAACGATTAATTTCTTAATTTATCGTTAATATTTTTAACGATTAATTATTTTTAACGATTAATTGACCAACCACTTATAAATGTACTAGAAGTAAAAAAAATATGTCAATACACTTGTCTGTTTGCATTTTTGCTTAGAAGATGTCATATAAAAAAGACGTTTCAGTGTTATTTCGATTTTCGACAAGTATTTTAATAAATGTTACTTATGACACCTTACATTTCAATTTTTGGCTTTAATCGAAATGAACTAATTAATCGTTAATTCTTCAAAATTTAACGATTAAATTTAAATTAATCGTTAACAACCCTAAAAAAAATAATAAAATAAAATAAGTTGCCAATGTACACATTTTGTAATTCCTTCTATCCAGGGAAGTTCGCCATACGGTTCGCCGAAAAATTCCCCACATATCTTCAAGAACTAGATATTTTTATCAAAATGACGTTCCCCGTTCCCAAGGAACTAGCCAGAGACTTCATGCGTTTTTCGGAGCTTTTGGATAATTCCAAGCTGTTGAAAATTAAGATAACCTACTGCCTCTTTGACCTTCTAGGAGGCGAGGGTCAACACAATTTTCTAAAGCCCTTGAATAGATTACTTAAATATCAACACAGTTTGAAGGTAAAATATGCCATCCATCCTTGAACGTGCCAATCTAAACTCTCAGCATTGTCATGACTAAAGATTTTTAAATTGATGAAATCTGGTAACGTAAATATATATCTTACATTTTTTTAAAATAAAAAATAATAATTTGTTTCTTTAAACAAAGTTTACTCTTTTGTACCTGTGTTTTCAAATCAGGATACTTATCAAATTAGAATTAAAAGTTTTAAAAAATGATTTGAAATATTTTTAAAATTAAAAGAGGTTATCTTTTGAGAAATTCTACTGATTACTAAATTTCTTTACTTTGATTTTATTTCATTTGTTTCACATTCCATAACCGCGATTATAACTTTTATTTCTAGGAAGTTGGCATTTGTTCGAGCCTTCTATTCCTGGACGAAGGTCTACAACTTTTAAGCTCTTTGGCCAATGCCTCGGGAGAAAGCATTGAAATCCTTTCTCTCAACGAATTTGTCCGGTATACTAGCCCTTTTTACTTAGACGGACGAGAGGTGAAAGCAATGGAGGTGATTGTGCCTTTCTCTATTTTTAATATTTATATTAATCTTTAGACCTGTCTCTAATTTAAAGATGATGAGATGACACGTTGGAATTTAGTCAGATATATTTTAATTTTTCAAATAACCGTTAAAAGGATATGTTTCCATTTTTTTTTCACGCTTTCCACAAAACAAAATAAAACAGTTATAATAAAACTAAAAATATTTTCTAGTTTACATGCGGTTATTAGTAAAACTTTTCCATACAGAAAAATGTCTTTAAGTTTTTAGTGTTAAATTTTTTCAGTAAATTTATTACCACGTCAAACAAGAGAACTGTTATTATTAAGTTTTGTTTCATTGAATTTTTAGAGATTTCCACAACTGTGTCAGATTCACATTGATTACCAAATAGTATCTGAGGGTATGGTCAGACTCTGGGCCCGAGGATTTCCAGCGCTGACATACATTAAGCTCTGGGCTCATACACCAGGTAAGATTGTTTTGTGTTTTTTAAAAATAATTTAAAAAAAAATTGATGAATATTTTAAGAAGTGTATGTAAATGCTTCGTAAAATATGTGTCCTTTTTGTGCACATTTTAATCAATACTTATGTTATTTTTCAGCCTATTAATAAATACATATTTTAAACAATACATCAATCAAACAGTTTAAGAGTCCTAGATCTAAATCCGAAACAAAATGTATTTTTACTAACATGGAGAAAAAATGAGAAGTCAGACAGAAACACACACACACGCACGCACACACGCACGCAGGCAGGGAGGCACGCGCGCACGCACACACACACAAATAATAAGTAATCAAAAAAATAAATTAACATTTTTTAAAGGTTTCAAAACTTGACTTAATTAACAAAACTTTTAAATGTAGGGTTTAAGCCAGGCTTGTTTGGTTGACCTGCAGATTGTCATCGAGGTACAGATACTAGAATGTTTGTTGAATGCGTTGGGTGCCAATGGCTAAACGGGTTTCCTTGGGGTGTATCCGTTTTCGGCTCCAGCTCCGTCAAATCCAGAATCCGGCCATTTTTACAAATCCGGCTTCGGCTCAAGTCGGATTTCACAAATTTGAATCCGGTACACCCCTACTGTTTCCATTTATAGTTGTCGAGTGTCCTCATGCCAACATTTCACCTCCTAGGTTATGTGATACTGGAGGATTTTTCAAGAGCGTGTACATTTAGATCACTGTAATTAAGACGGTTATGGTTAGTCTTAGCTTACTTTAAACTTTGTTATCAACTTTAAAGAATTAAGCAAACATGACATGAAAACAGCATGAGTTTTAACTAACATACTAAAAAAAAAGGATTATTCCAATCTGGAGGGGGCCGAACTGAGGAAAATTTCGTGCTGCCATCATTAACCCCCTTCACTTCTGTTTGACCACATATTTTGTCATAATTAGTCCCTTACTCATTGTTATGACAGCAGTGGGTTAATAACAGTTGTATTATGATGTCCTGAAATTTTTGTTGCATAAACAGATTGGTTGTCAGCAATCCTTAACCTTCAAAAAGTAAAAAATGCACAAAAAGTGGGGTTATCAGGTTTATCGCGAAAAATATTATTGAATTTTGACGGAAAAATAACTTTTCGCACGTGAACAATAAATAATAATTTAATGTAATCGGAAAATAAACGTTCCAAATATTTATTCTTTCTTTGTGACTTTGTGTCAACAAATTTATGCACTGAGGCATTTCACGCTTATAAATAAATTTAAAAATCCGATATCAATCTGTTTGAAGATATTAACATGTAATTCCAAAGTTTTGAAAATTAAACTCTTATTTCAATTTTGTAAAAAAATGTGTTCAGAACTGAGAGCAGTTTCAAAGATGACGTTAGGTGTAATAACGACAGATATTATTCAATAACGTTTCCTAAATTGAATTGTAACACCTACATTTTTAAAATGATGTATGTTAAAACACAGTGCTTCAAACCCTGAGGTTCCCAAAACAACAAAGGTGACAACAGGACATGTAACACTTTAGTCAACAGGACATGTAACACTATAGTCAACAGGACATGTAACACTTTAGTCAACAGGGCATGTAACACTATAGTCAACAGGACATGTAACACTATAGTCAACAGGACATGTAACACTATACTCAACAGGACATGTAACACTATAGTCAACAGGACATGTAACACTATAGATATAGTCAACAGGACATGTAGCACAATAGTCAACAGGACATGTAACACTATAGATATAGTCAACAGGACATGTAACACTATAGTCAACAGGACATGTAAAACTATACTCAACAGGACATGTAACACTATAGATATACTCAACAGGACATGTAACACTATACTCAACAGGACACGTAACACTATACTCAACAGGACATGTAACACTATAGTCAACAGGACATGTAACACTATAGATATAGTCAACAGGACATGTAACACTATAGTCAACAGGACATGTAGCACTATAGATAAAGTCAACAGGACATGTAACACTATAGATATAGTCAACAGGGCATGTAGCACAATAGTCAACAGGACATGTAACACTATACTCAACAGGACATGTAACACTATAGATATAGTCAACAGGACATGTAACACTATAGTCAAAAGGACATGTAAAACTATACTCAACAGGACATGTAACACTATACTCAACAGGACACGTAACACTATACTCAACAGGACATGTAACACTATAGTCAACAGGACATGTAACACTATAGATATAGTCAACAGGACATGTAACACTATAGTCAACAGGACATGTAGCACTATAGTCAACAGGACATGTAACACTATAGTCAACAGGACATGTAACACTATAGTCAACAGGACATGTAACACTATAGTCAACAGGACATGTAACACTATAGTCAACAGGACATGTAACACTATAGTCAACAGGACATGTAACTCTATACTCAACAGGACATGTAACACTATAGTCAACAGGACATGTAACACTATACTCAACAGGACATGTAACACTATAGTCAACAGGACATGTAACACTATATATATAGTCAACAGGACATGTAGCACAATAGTCAACAGGACATGTAACACTATACTCAACAGGACATGTAACACTATAGATATAGTCAACAGGACATGTAACACTATAGTCAACAGGACATGTAAAACTATACTCAAAATTACATGTAACACTATACTCAACAGGACATGTAACACTATAGTCAACAGGACATGTAGCACTATAGATATAGTCAACAGGACATGTAGCACTATAGTCAACAGGAGATGTAACACTATAGATATAGTCAATAGGACATGTAGCACTATAGTCAACAGGAAATGTAACACAATAGTCAACAGGACATGTAACACTATAGTCAAAAGGACATGTAACACTTTAGTCAACAGGACATATAACACTACACTCAACAGGACATGTAACACTACACTCAACAGGACATGTAACACTATAGTCAACAGGACATGTAACACTTTAGTCAACAGGACATGTAACACTACACTCAACAGGATATGTAACACTATAGTCAACAGGACATGTAACACTACACTCAACAGGACATGTAACACTATACTCCACAGGAAATTTTAGACCCTATTCAGGACGTGCCATTTGCTCCGAAGCGTGGAAGGAATTGGTATCCACTCACCCAGCTTTGTTGGTGGAGCTCTGCGTCCACATCTCGGAAAATATGGAGGAAATGTTGGTAATTTTATCCCCGCCTATGCCAGTATACAAGCTTGTATGGGATCTGGAGCTCGGAGTGGCCACGGAACTACAGGTGGGAACAAGATGATGTTGGCCGAGTGTTTTAAGGCTTAAGGCTAAACCAAGTTCCTTCATTTTTAAAAAAGACTATAACAAAATTATTTGACTTTTTTTTTCGGTTTTAGTTTTTCGTTTAGTTGTTTAAATTTATTATAAATTAATTCGGGCGCTTGTGGCATATTACTGTTATTTTTTAAATATGACGTAAATGTTTATAGTTTGGCGGCTGGATAGCGAAGTCAATAGTGCGCTCGCCTCAAAAGCTGAGGGGCGTGGGATCGAACCCACGTGAGATTGAGCCCACTATAAAAATGTTGACGAATGATTAACGCTAAGAAAGTCCTCCGCTGACCTGGAGATGGATGGGCGCCGCCAGGGTCTACCAAGCCCCAGAATGTTCTGGTCGAAACATTAGAATCCCTTAAGACCACAAAAAGAGGTTATGGAACAAAAAAAAATGTTTATTATGTAAGAGTATTTATTGTACTACTTAAACATTTTATGGGTGTTTAAGTGAAATATTGTTTATGATTATTAGCACGATAGGGCCTGCGTATGATCACATTGATTATTTTAAGCCCAATAAATGCATGCACGTCTTTCTTTTCAGTTGACAGATTTCCTTCTTCGCGTGTCCAACTACCAGCATACCATTAAACATCTTTTCGCGCAGGTACACGGCAAATGTGACAATGTTCAGGAGACTTCAGTGCAGAATATACTGTCTAACTGCTCACACCTGTAAGTCAAACCGTGTATGTAGGCGGCGTTTGAAATAAGTGTTAATCAGCACAAGTAGCTAACATATGAGGAATTCAGTTCCACCCACAATTCCTCTTACGTGTAACGAGTTTCTGAAATGCTAAGACATGAAATATAAAACTTTTAAAATAAAAAACCCAATGTCCCACAGTTAATCTGTGAAGTAGCCCAATGTCCCACAGTTAATCTGTGAAGTAGCTGTTAACAGCTCACTGGCATGTACTTTAAATACAACTAGTTTGGTTTAACTTAATTTGACGAGTTTTTGATGACGTGATCGCTCGTCAAAGAGATTCGTGGGAATGATGAGCTCAACAAATAACTTTGAAGTGAAGACGAGACCAAACTTTTAATTGCATTTCCGCTAAGATAGTCCAGGCTTTAAACATTGGATTAATTAAATAATTTTTATAAGTTAAAAAAAATAAATATTTAAATGGCTTAGTTTTGTAAAACAATTTCTTTCTAACTAATGTAGTACTTTTTTTAAAAGCCCAAGTAAATTATCCTTGTTTGATAAATACGAAATATTAAACGTCCTTTAATGTACACTAAGTATTTTATAATAGGGGTTGTAGGGCGCCGGCGCCCACTTTTTTCAAAAGCCTAAGTAACTTATCCTTGTTTGATAAATATGAAGTATTAAACTTTTTGAAATGTACACTAAGTATTTTATAATTGTTTGGGTAATAGACGTCATCATATAATATTTTAGGGCGAGAAACACAACAGCACGCTCTGTTAAAAATCTCGAAATCAAAATGATTATGATTCTTACGTCTAAATTTTCAATAAATAAAAAAAACGTAAAAAACCAAGTTTTTCACTATAAATCCTTTATGTACGAGACGTAACTAAAAGAATTTTCCTTATAATACGCAGCGCCAGACCATCCAGATATACAAAATTGCAGTTGTGTCGTAAAACATGTTTAATATAATGCGCACCGATCAGGAATATGTTTATAAAAAGAGTTGTCTATAAAATACGCACATTATTGCGCGACAGAAAGGTTGTTCAATATAATACGCACCGCGACGCTCTATCTAAAAAATAGCATGATACATATGAATAAATAAAATTATCTAAACAATCAATAATTTAATTACGGTACATGCGATCGATCTGAAATTTTGATACATTGTTTTTATTATCGGTACGAAACTGCCTGCAAAATTTCAGCTCGCTAGCTTACGAGCAAGTGGGTTAAAAATCGATCAAAAGTTTTGGCGACAAGCAATCAAGCAATCAAGCAATCAAGGGTGCAGACACCACGAGTTAATATAAAGGATTTAATAAATAAAAACAACCCGTAAAAAAACAAGTTTTTGACTATAAATCCTTTATGTATGAGACGTAACTAAAAGAATGTTCATTATAATACGCAGCGCCAGACCATCCAGAAATACAGAATTGGAGTTTTGTCGTAAAACATGTTTAATATAATGCGCACCGATCAGGAATATGTTTATAAAAAGAGTTGTCAATAAAATACGCACCTTATTGCGCGACAGAAAGGTTGTTCAATATAATACGCACTGCGACGCTCTATCACAAAAAATAGCATGATACATAGGAATAAATAAAATAATCTAAAAAATCAATAATTTAATTACGGTACATGCGATCGATCTGAAATTTTGATACATTGTTTTTATCATCACCACTAAACTGCCTGCTAAATTTCAGCTCGCTAGCTAACGAGAAAGTGGGTTAAAAATCGATCAAAAGTTTTGGCGACAAGGGAGGGTGCAGACACCACGAGTTAATATAAAGGATTTAATTTTTTTAAAAACGTAAAAAACCAAGTTTTTCACTATAAATCCTTTATGTACGAGACGTAACTAAAAGAATGTTCATTATAATACGCAGCGCCAGACCATCCAGAAATACAAAATTGCAGTTGTGTCGTAAAACATGTTTAATATAATGCGCACCGATCAGGAATATGTTTATAAAAAGAGTTGTCAATAAAATACGCACCTTATTGCGCGACAGAAAGGTTGTTCAATATAATACGCACCGCGACGCTCTATCTCAAAAAATAGCATGATACATAGGAATAAATAAAATAATCTAAAAAATCAATAGTTTAATTACGGTACATGCAATCGATCTGAAATTTTGACACATTGTTTTTATTATCGGTACGAAACTGCATGCAAAATTTCAGCTTGCTAGCTTACGAGCAAGTGGGTTAAAAATCGATCAAAAGTTTTGGCGACAAGCAATCAAAGAATCAAGCAATCAAGGGTGCAGACACGACGAGTTAATATAAAGGATTTAAAAAAGAAAAGTAATTTTCTTTTTTGGGCGGCTGGATAGCGAAGTCAATAGTGCGCTCGACTCACAAGCTGAAGGGCGTAGGATCGATTCCACGTTAAAGCCACTATAAAAATGTTGATGAATGACTAACGCTAAGAAAGCCCCCCGCTGACCTGGAGAGGGATGGGCGCCGCCAGGTCTTATCAAGCCCGAGAATGTTCCATTAGAACCCCCTACGACTACGGGGTCATGGGACTAAAAAAAATAAATAAAAGTTTTTCTTTTTTAACTGCTATGGACTGCTACACTATGTCACTCAATGTTATAGAGAGAGGGGCTTGGGCTTTTATATTGTTTATTATATATTCTAGCAACAAAGCCCGTCCAAGGACGGGAATAAGTGTAGGGTGACCTGTAAAGTTCGTGGAAGGACATAACTACATTACCTACCCCCGTCAGTCCAGAGACCTTACCTCCCCCCCCACACCGTCGTCTGTCAAGAGACCCCCCCCCCATCGCGGTCTGTCCAGAGACCTTTCCCCCCTCTACACCGCGGTCTGTCAATAGACCCTACCTCCCCGAACACCGCGGTCTTTTCAGAGAACCTACTTCCCTCCCCCCCACACACACACCGCGGTGTATCCAGAGTTATAATAAATAACCCAAAAATACAAAGTTTTTTTTATTACAAATCCCAACGCGCACCGCTAAAAATAAACTCTTGGAAAAAAAAACTGCACCAAAAATAACTCGTTTTGAACGTCGTTCAATATGTAAATGAGACATAATTTTTCTCCGCCAGTGATTGGCTGTAGGAGTCTACAGGAGTTGGATGGGACCAATCGTTATCGATGACCGCACAGAACATTGCCTTTTATTATATAGGATTATTATTATTAAACAATATAAAAGCCCAAGTCCCTCACTCACTGCCTGTCTGTCTCCATAACGCTGAGGGAAATAGTACAACAGTCCATAGCAGTTAAAAAAGAATACTTTTTTAAATTGAAAATATAGACGTAAAATCATAATCATTTTGATTTCGAGATTAACAGAGCGTGTGGTGTTTATCGCCCGTAAAATATTATATGGCGTCAAATACCCAAACAATTATAAAATACTTTGTGTACATTTCAGGAAGTTTAATATTTCGTATTTATCAAACAAGGAAAGGTTACTTGGGCTTTTAAAAAAAGTGGGCGCCTACAGCGCCCTACAAACCCCTAGTTTTATATATAGATGTATACATATTACAAATTTTACGTAATGTGGGACTAGATAAGTTTCTAATGTAATAGACAATAGGCATATTGTTTTACAGAATTTGCGTCACATTCTCCCTTATTAAAGAGTTTAATATGCTTTAAATAAATTATTTCTCTATTTATTCACTGAATTATTCATTTATTATTTAACGTACTTAATTTCTATAATGAACCATGGCGTTCCACCTCAGATTTCTTTCTACTACTAATATATTTTAAAGAACAAAAATAAAACTTACCTGATGATAAGTATTGTAGTAGTCGTCATCGATTTGAGATTTAAAATAAATAAATTTATATTTGGATTTGCGTCCCTTTTCACAGGCTTCCATATACGTGTCGGTATTTGAAAGATCCTGGAACGGAAACAAACACGTGGATTTTGTCACAGTGCGGTAGCTAACCAACATTCAACATGTACAAACTCTTGTAACTTTTTCCATTCATTACAACAAACATAACCACAAAATACATTTATGATAGTAATATATACTCGAGAATCATCTTTTCAAAATATTATTGTGTTTTTGAGCAACCATCTACGCCTTGAGCATAATAAAATAATATTCATAAAAGCTTTTATTATTTTAAATGATGTAATATAAAATTTAACATTCCAGAAATGAAAACAATAAAACAAACATCATTTTAATTTTGAAAAAGAATTGTTTCGTAATCATGTGCTTTAAAGTTATAAATATTTTAGGTATTCTTGCTTTCTTGTCTGTCCGTCTATCTGGTGAATTGTATTTCCGGTCAAAATCTTGAAATTAAATTTCTGCCCATTCTTCTTCTTCAATTCATCTGAAATTTTCCATATCTACAGTGACGACGGATGTTTATGAAAACATTAAATGATTCACCTTTTTTAATTTGAAAATTTACTTTAATTGAAATCAACAGCAAATATCTTTCATTGAATCTGCAAAAAAATTATTTTAACTGTTCTAAATTGACATCATGTTCTTTTTTTAAATTTAGTACACTATATGGGTTATCGATAACGTTGCAGGTATTTAAATCATTTTCTCATTTATGTTAAATTTGAAGACCCCCCCCCCACAAATAAAAAGATAAACAAAAATAAAGAAAACAAAACAACCAAACAACAGCAACATGAATTATAAAAAAAAACAACAACAAAAAAAAACAACAACAAAAAAAACAACAACAAACAAACGAAAAAAAAACAACGAAAAAAACCACAACAAAAGAATGAGATGAATCGTAGCTACCGGTAGTTTTAAATCATATATTTTGACTTATAGATTACGTCGATGACAAGGTTAGAGATATTGTCAAATGATGGGAATCTTCAGATGCTTGTTTATTGCCATTCAAAAGTCAGTATACAAAATAATAGAAAGTTCTCAGCCAGGGAACAAACACACACACACACATTCTCGTTCTTCACGTCCGGATATAGGACGTGGCATGGGTTGCCTGAGGGAACCAGGAAAAACCAACACTTTATCAACATTTAAAACTCTAATACAAAATGCAAGCCTAGACATAAAACATAGAAAAGCGTATGATGCAATAATCTTCTGTATAGAAGGAGCTTCTGTAACAAAAAAGAAGAAGAAGAAGTTTTTGGGTAAATTTTTTTTAAATGGCTAAAAAAAACAACAAAAAAACAAACAAAAAAAAATCTTGGCTTTTAAAGACTCAAACATTTCGAATATCTTGTAGTTGGCTGTTTAAACGGTCTCAGAGGTTCGAATGTATACGAGGTGCCCCACTCAACATTGTTTGGAGGTTTTCTTATATTCAATGTTCGTGTAAGATACAGCAGTGGATGATGATATAGTTAGTGAGAGATACAACAGAGGATGATAATATTGTTAGTGTGAGATACAGCAATTGATGATAATATAGTTAGTGTGAGATATAGCAGTGGATGATAATATAGTTAGTGTGAGATACAACAGTGGATGATAATATAGTTAGTGTGAGATACAACAGTGGATGATAATATAGTTAGTGTGAGATACAACAGTGGATGATAATATAGTTAGTGTGAGATACAACAGTGGATGATAATATAGTTAGGTTGAGATACAACAGTGGATGATAATATAGTTAGTGTGAGATACAACAGTGGATGATAATATAGTTAGTGTGAGATACAACAGAGGATGATATTATAGTTAGTGTGACATACAACAGAGGATGATAAGGGAGCTCTTATTTGCAGACGAAGACGCCTTAACATCACACACAGCAGACGGCCTGTAAACCTTCTATTTCTGTAAAGCAGGCTTCCAGCTTCTCCGCTGTCTGCAAAGAGTTTGGCTTAAAGTTAAAGAAAAACAATATGATTAAATATTAGCTCACGCCGATGACTCCCTCCCCACTATCACCATTGACGAATGCGACCTGGATGTTGTTGACAGATTTTTATATCTTGGGATCGAACATCTTGAGCATCCTTTTAATGTAGGATGAGATAAGTAGGATAGGCCGTAACTGTTATGGCTAGACTGAACAAAATAGTCTGGTTCAATGCACAACTTACTGCAAGAACTAAGCTGCAGGTATACCAGGCCTGCGTACTGAGCACACTCCTCTATGGATGCGAGTCTTGGACGACTTACACCAGGCACGAAAGAAGGCTCAATGGCTTCCACCTCAGATGCCTGCGCCACATCCTAGACATCAGATGGCAAGAGAAAATTCCCAGCACGGAGGTCCTGGCTCAAACAAGCAATTTCAGCGTCTCAGCCATACTAAGCCAAAGACGCCTCTTGGCTTGGGCACGTCAAGAGAATGCAAACTGGTCGCATGCCTGAGGACGTATACGCAGAGCTGGCGACACACACACACACACAAACACACACACACACACACACAAACACACACACAAACACATACAGACAGGGCCGTCTTAACGCATAGGCCCGTTGGGCATTTACCCGGGGGCCCACGAGCATAGGGGCCCCATGGGAAATATGTTTATTTATACACATTATGTATATTTATTATTTATTCCTGCGGGGGAGGGACCCAACACTATTTCTTTGCGCGGGTGGGCCCAAACTGCTGTAAAGACGGCTCTGCATACAGACACACACAGAACACAGCACACGCCAACACAACACACGCGCACGCACACACAATAACTTTTTCTAATTTTCACGTGGCCTCGTATGGCAGTGTTACATTCTAGAAACATTTTTTGTCTTGTCTTACACTAAAATCTGGGATACAACAAATGCTAACGGAGTGAACCAGCAGAATCATCGTAAAAACCGAGTCACCATTATAAAATATTTGGGATTGAAGCCTTCCGAAGAATACAAATTAAATATGAATTGAACGATTTAGGCAATACTTCTACTTCAATCAACAATACCAAAGTAAAATTTAGTGAAAATCTTTTGATTGAAATAATGACCAGAAAGACCAAGCATAATTTATGGAAAACAAAAACTAATCTCATTATTTTAACAAGTACTCTGCAGTTAAGTGCTATTGTATTTTATGGAAATGTTTACAGATAATAACGAAATGTTACATATATTTTATTTATTTATTTCATAAAAATAAGAAAACACTACACAGATATCAATGAATAACTAAGTCTTTTACTATAAAATGGACGTAATGCTATTTTGCATAGAAAAAAAGAGTGAAAAAAAAGGATCTGCACTAAAAATATACGATAGTTCCTACTGACACACTAAAAACTCCAATATTAGATATAAATTCTTCTGATACTATTGATACCGAACTAAGAAACCAGAGTATGAGAATTGTAATGTACACACAAAAATGTTACGTACTTACCGGTAGATGGTTTATTCTTAATCTTATTCATCATTATTTTGCATTTTATTTTAATTTTTTTTAGCATAAATCCAATAAATTAATTAAAACTGGCGGAAACAGGATCCACTACTGAGAAAGCGCCATGGGAAATAGAAAATTTTTTTTTAAAATTATTCATTAATGCATATTATTACATCTAAATACAGTTAAAGTTCTGCAAACCAGTAATCTGTTGGGTACGAAAAGTCAATTATGTTTCATAGCACTTCCTATATGAAGATACTGATTAAAAAAAAACACACACACAAAAAAACACACAAAAAAAACAACAACGAAATTTTGAGACTGAAAATTAGAAAATAGAGTTTTAATATAAAAAGAGATATCATACATTTTTTTAAAATGATTTAAATTAAAATTGAAGATGTCACAAAACAATTTTCTCGTTCCATCTGCAAGAACACAGACACACGAATCCTTTTTCCAACCGCCAAGCATTCGAATGTAATTAACATTTTGTAACATTGAGATGTGTGTGTGTGTGTGTATGTGTGTGTGTATGTGTGTGTGTGTGTGTGTGTGTGTGAGTGTGTGTGTGTGTGTTTGTGAGTGATTGTTTTTATTGCGTGTTGACGGGTCTCGGGGAATATCGCGTATCGGATTTTAATAATTGTCATGATAATAGACTTCTATTCTCAATGTCATTTACTCAATATCCGATTTAATGTAGACACACGATCCTACCAGCTAATTGTTTGTATTAGTATTAGCCACCGATACATTTAGCCAGATGCGAGTATTAATAAAAAATAGTTATAAAAAGGGTATGGTATGCGTGAGTCTGAAAAGACGCCACGAAACAATGAATGTATCGAACAAACAAAAACCAAAAATAATTGGAAATCCAAGATAAATCGAAGTTTAGCTGCATTGATTGGTCAAAGAAAATATCAAACAGATAATTTGGGTGTGAATTTACATTTTGTGGGAGTTAGAACTTACATTTCTTGGACATTTTACTTACATTTTGTGGAAGCTAGGACTTACATCACTTGGAAGCTATACTTACATTTCGGGGGAAGGTAGAACTTAAAAATTTGTAAAATAAGCTAGCACCTAACATTTTTGAAAGCTAGCATTAAATTTGTGGAAGCTAGAGTTTACGTCACGTAGAGTTTTTTTTTACTCACATCAATTAAAAAGAGGAAATTACGATGGTACGGACACATGACAAGAAATGGAGGTCTCGCAAAAACTATATTGCAAGGCACAGTCCAGGGAGGAAGGAAAAGAGGCAGACAAAAGAAAAGATGGGAGGACGATATCAAAGAGTGGACCGGCCTGACATTCAGCGACTCTCAAAGGGCAGCACAGGACCGGTGTAACAGGCCAGATTAAACCCCTGACCAGAATATACCCGGGTATAATCTGGCCTAGGCCAGAATATACCCCCGGGGTTAAACTGGCCTAGGCCAGAATATACCCCCTCAGGCCAGAATATACCCCTTTGACAACATGGGGATATATAGTAAAAAATTGATGAATGACTTTTTAGACTTTCTCTTCATGTTTTAGCTCTGTCAGAGAAATTAAACTCTTTTCTTTAGTAGCTAATTTGGTTTAAAATAATAGTTAAAATAAAATAATAATTATAAAATATTTTATGATAAATGAAAGGAGCAAGACCTTTTATTTGAAAATGATGATGTCGTTGTCTCGTTTTTAAAATGTGAAATCTTATATAATTTTGACGATTCAAAATCAAGTTACAGTCTATACAAATATATAAGGATTCAGCGTTTTTTCTTTTTTTTCATTTAACATTAATTTAATCAATTACTACAGGATTATCTAAAACAATACTTTAAGATTAGTTATATTTGTTGCTTTTCAAACGCGTGCGAACACTTTGGATTTCTTACCCTTATCTATCTTATCATTTACAGACGCCCCTTCTATACAGAAGATTATTACGTCCTACGCTTATCATTGGTTTATGTCTAGTCTTGCATTTTTATTGAAGTTTTAAATGTTGATAGTGTTGGTTTTAAATATTGATAGCATTGGTTTTAAATGTTGATAGCGTTGGTTTTAAATGTTGATAGTGTTGGTTTTTCTGGCTTCCTCAGGCAACCTTTCCACATTTTGATTCAAGTTGTCATATAGTTGTTATGTGTTGCCAGTGTTCACGTGTTGAATTACTTTATCTCTAAGGAGGATGTGGTTGTCCTCTGTTCCTGTCAGAATGTAGCTTATAGCCCTGAACTAACCGCCCCCCCCCACTTTATCCTTTAATATGCATGTCTCGGTTGTTCAAGATCTCGAGTGTGGCCATAATATACAAACTTGTCAAAAGTAAGGTCAAGAGTTGTGCTAAGATGCTTTCTTCTTGAAATTTTTAGTGGGTTAAAAGTCCTAATATGCATTTGTTTTGAGACAGGTTGTATCATAATAATGTCTCTTTCTTCACCTGTGCTCTCTTGTTCCTTTTGTTGTAGGCTCCCATTGACAGTACTTTAACAGAATCACCAGGGAACTGATTGGGCGAAGACCCTGTTTATTGCTGTAAACGTTTTGGTTACTGACATTGTAGGTGTTTCTGATTATTTTGTCAGTCGATATATTCTTTAGCTTAACTCATCCCTTGTTCAATGATTCTACCACGAGGTATGGACCAATCCATCAAAGTTCCATGCGATGAATGCGGCAATGATTCTTGATACCATCGTCATCAGCATCCTTCCGTCTCGCTCGCGATGGTGGAAACGAGTTCTGTGCTTCCCAATTATTTGGCCTTTCTGTTAGCTCTTCTGTCTATAGAATCATATTTAATTGTACGTATTTTATGTTTATTGAACTGGTGAAGGCATTAGCCGAAAAGCTTACTGTCGTGTTAGTTTAAAAATAAAGCTCAAATTTATTGTTCTCATTACACAATTTGTTTGTGTATTTTGTACTTTATTTAAAAGCTTTATCACACTCCCATTTTATATGATATATTAATCAAAATAAGTTAATGGTAAAACTGTTCCATATTCCGCAGGCCTGAGGTCAGTAGGTAACTTGGCTTTTCGTCCATACATAATTTCAAAAGGAGTGCACCTGGTTGAGGCATGTACAGATGTGGTATGCACTTGCATATTGTTCAGTGGTGGTGTCTTCTTGCTGGTTTTTGGATTTAGGACAAAACATTTTTGAAAGGCTTTGACATTTTGGTGAACGTCATGCTTCATTCTTTTCCAATAACAACGTTCAAAGATTGTGGCTGTCTTATCTCTGCCAAAATGGCCATCGAAATTTGGGTTCACATGAAACGTCTTCAAGATATTTGGCAGGGAACTTTTATTGAGAACTTTCTTTTCACCATGGTAAAGAATCAATCACTTCTTTTGCTTCAAAAGGCTTTGCAGTTTGTTTAAAGTGTGACTTGGCTTTTTGACCGTTTCTCTGAAGGTTAGTCATGGATCTACTGAGGCTACTTAAATTTCGTTGTGGAGTAGAATTGTAAAAGCTGATCATACAGTTGGTCTTCCATGGTTGACAAAGTTTGCGCTCTAGTCGTTTGGATTTTATTTTATAGTGACCAAAAATGTGTTTTTAAAGTTGCGAAATCCGATTCGTCGTGTCTGTAAAGATTGGCCTAATCCAGCTAGGTTACCTCCTTTCGCAACTTTCTGCTACTCATTTATATTTACGCCTTTCAAAAGAACTACGGCTGTTTTAAAATAAAATAATATGGGCGCGACGCGGTCAGAGGTTCTTTTGAATTCAGATTAAACGGAACAGAATCCGTACTTCATAACAATAGATGAATGCATGGACAGCGGACAATCCAACATCGGCGAAATCCAACAAGGATGACCGTACTGTTTTAAGAGTAACACAGGTAAAAATGAATTGTGCTGATTAAAAAAATAATAATTTGCGCTACTGGAACAAGGGTTTCTTTTGAATGTCTTAAGACGCCGCGAAGGCAAACCGAGCTACAGATAAAGATTCGGAAATACGACAAGCAACATTGGGGAAGTCAAACGATGTTTCCCACACTTTTAATCTTGTCCTATTCTTTAAATTATTTTGCATCTCAGCGTATATTCAGATAGATAAAAAAGGGCAATGTGCCATGATATGTTTATTCCCAAAACAAAATGAAGATAGGTATAAACCGTTGTTGCCAGTAACATTTAAAATGTATGAGAGCAACAACAACAAAAACAACAACAACAAACAAACAAACAAACCATTCATGTATAATTTAATTTCAAAAATTTAAAATATTTTTATGGCCATACTCACAATAATGAAACGTAATTATTTGATTAATAAGCGAGGTACACAAAAAAATGTTCGCAAGCGTTTAAAAAGCCACAACTAATAGTCTCTATCACGCTTAAATTATTATTTTAAAAAAAAATTATCAATTCATGTGGTTGCCTGAATTAGTCAACTTTAAAAAAAAATATTTAAAAAAATACATAAAATATATTTAAAAAAACAAAAACAAAACAAAGCTGATTCCACCAATATTTGTGTAGACTGTAAAATTACATAAAGAGTTACCGTCCTCTCAGACAACGTCATAAAGGGAATTGTTTCATTATTATTATTATTTTATTGTAAATAAAACATCTTTCCTACTTAATAAATGAGTTTAACTTCTCTAACAAAGCTAAAACTCTAATATAATGTCTAATTAGTCACTCCTTCATTTTTTACTATACATCCTCATGTTGTCAAAGGGGTATATTCTGGCCTGGAGGGGTATATTCTGGCCTAGGCCAGTTTAACCCCCGGGGTATATTCTGGCCTAGGCCAGATTAAACCCGGGTATATTCTGGCCTAGGCCAGATTATACCCGGGTATATTCTGGTCAGGGGTTTAATCTGGCCTGTTACACCGGGACACATGGCGTGTGTTAGTGAGCAGTTCACGATGGTGCCCCAACGACCCAGCAACGGGTTAAGGGATAGTTCAAGTTCAAGAGTTTTTTATGTGTGGGAAAATCGAGTTTGCAATGATGAAAGATTGATAGATAGATATATAGATAGATATATAGAAGATAGTGTATAATTAGATAGATATATATGATTGATGGATGGATGGATGGATGGATGGATGGATGGATTGATAGATAGTTTGATAAGTGTATATATATACATAATATATATATAATATATATATATATATAATATATAATATAATATATACTCTATACATCTATATAGGTATCTATCTAGGTATCTATATATAGATAAATATATATATATATATATATATATATATATATATTATATATATATATATATATATATATATATATGATGTATAGAGTTAAGATAATATTCCAGGTTTTGCAAATCAGAAATTCAATAGTATAACCCCCACCCCTCTCCCCTCCCAAACCAAGCCACAGGCAAAAGTAATTCTATTCAAGTCTTTCGTGTAGCCGACTAAATCGATTTCACTACTAGTGTTGCTCTGTCTGCTACAATTCAATGGGAGAAATGTCGGTATGAGACATTAGACGAGACAAATAACAGAAGACGAGCTGCCGCTCTTAATGCAGCCTCTGACATCAAGCTAATATTCTGATCTTGTCACTGTGCAGGGCTAAAGGCTATAGGGTAAGTCTTTTGTATGAACAGCGATGGATAGAGCAAGTTGGCAGACAGACAAGAGGTAATTATATTATCTTATTACAGGCGGTCCTTCTAAACAAAAGATTGTTGCGTCATACGATTATGCATGCGGTACTTGATGTCAGTAGTCAGTTGTGCATGGGTTCATTAACAGTTGTGATGGGGGGGGGGAGTAGATGGAATAATTATTAAACAGAATCAGAAGCTAATGGGGTAATTAGTAAATAGAATCAGTAGCAAGTGGAATCAGTTGGAAACACAGTAACATAAGACTAGCTATTCCCATCTCAACAATAACATAAAATCTAATGTACCCATCTGTCACCAATAACCTAACATTTAATGTGTCTATGTCACCAATAACCTAAACATTTACTGTACCCATCTCATGATTAGCCCAACCTTACTCATAATCTTTTTGAGTTATTTTTTCTCGTCATAGCTATGGATTTCAGCTATGCAAAGACATTTGAAAGAAACCATTTACTTTCGCACTCCTGTTGAGAGCTTTACTGTATCCGTTATGAAATAAGTTTTCCCCTGCCCATCTCACAAGCACACACATGACAGGGGGGGTGGCCTTGGAGGCATCTCATCAAGCGACGACTGGCGTTGCTTCTCACCTGTGTGTGGGTCATGGATGGATGTACTGACATTGTGGCGGAGCGTTCATTCAGCCACGGTAACTGGACGTTTATAAAGCAAAGTAAGTTGAATTGTGTCACGAAATGTTTGAATGTATGGTTTATTTAGATATATTCCCTCTTTATTTTCTAATGTGAGAAAAACGGATTTTCATTAGTTACTCAATAAAAAAGCAAACGCATTTTTTTTGACTAATCGATTAATTTTATTTGATTAATTATTTTAATTGATTTATATTATAAGTTAATTAAGAAACAAAGACATTTTCGATACAGATTTCTTAGCGCAAAGCATTTGAAATCATAAACGCTAAAAGGTATTATAATAAAAGAACAAATAAAAACATCAACAAACCACACTCATGTTACTAAAGGAAACCAACCAAATCATGCGATATTTAACACACACAAATAATCGAATAAATTAATACAATTTAAAAAAAAACACGTGTTTTAATAACAGACACATTTCATGTATTACCATTACGTCAGGTTAAAAAAAAATCTGTATAATTTGCTATTAACAAATTGTTAGTGACTTACTTTTCCATGGTTGTGTATTTGGTGAGAGGGGTGTTGCTGGAGGTAGTTAAAGTTAAAGCGGGTGTACGCAGGATTACACCATTCAAGAATTGAACAGACTGAGCTTAACATTTGAAGTAGTGGGTGAATTTATTCCACGATTTGATAGAAAGATATTGTATTAAAATATAATCCCATTAATTCATTTGACTAAGAACAGCTCTCTAATGGGGATTTTCTTTTGTTAACCTGGGCTCATCTTCCAAACCTTTCATCTGACACGACATGAAATATATTATCTAATGTTGTAATGGGAGGCAACCGCGTCTTCCAGATTTTAAAGAATCCGGCCCGGGAGATACATCTAGGATGTCCACAGTCACGTTGTTCAGCTATTACAAAATTATTATAAAATATTATAAATAACTATAAAACTATTATAAAATTATTATAAAAATATTATAAAATTATTATTAAAAATTTATAAAACTATTAACACATTATTGTATAATTGAAATAGCGTCGTTATAACACTATTAGTCTATACGATTACAATACCTATACATATTAATAACAATATTTTTAAGCCGTCATTGAGCTACTTCATAACTTTAATAAAACTACTATGAAAATATTATGAAGCTAAATACTTTCAAAATTGATTATAACTTTTATTAAACTATATTTAATATTATTATAAATTTATCATTAAACTATTATAAAATAAAAATATTATGAAGCTATTATAAAACTATTATAAAATTATCAGGAAACCAAATAATTTTAAATTACAACTTTTATAAAACTAAACTATTTAAAAAAAAATATGATAACACTATTTTAAAACTGTTGTAAAACTATTATAAAACTAATTAATCATAAATTTTTTAAAATTGTTATAAATAAAATCTATTATAAAAGTAAACTATTATAAATCTAACTGTTATAAAATTTATAAAACTATTAAAAACTGCTGTAAAAACTATTATGCAACTCAATTATTACAAAATTATTATAAACCAAAACGATTATAAATTTAAATTGTATGAATTTAATTTTGGTTCATTTCAACACCTTAACAAAATTTTACTGTTCTAGAAACTAAATTAAGTTTTGAAACTTCCCATTCAAAAATGTATCTGCAGGAAATTACTCACCTCTGAATTTTCAATTTTCTTTAAAATTGAATCTTAAATAAAATAAATTGATACTACCCACAGCAGTAATAGGAAAAATTCTCCCATACTTGATGTATCATATATCAGTGATCAGTAAATTTCTCCCATGCCAGATGTATCTTATATCAATGATCAGTAAATTTCTCCCATGCCAGATTTAGCCTGTGATACTGATTGAAAAAATACTAGCGTCTAAGTGCGGAGTTCTTAACCCTCTAATTTCATCGCAAACTCATGAACATTATTCACTAACGTATGAGAACCAAAGAAAACATCGATTAAAATAAGTATTAAATGTATGTCCCTGAATCTTCCTATTAAAACGCAGTGCTAGAGTTGTTTATTGTTAATGTAGTTTTAAAAAATATAGTCTTTATTGTTTTCTATTGTAGCTGAAATCTGAAAAAAAACACCAAAAAACAAGTGTTTCGAGGGGAAAAAGCTATTCAAGACAAGTTTTCAAAACCATTGAGTTCCTGGCGGTCATTTGACATGGTCAATGGTCATGTGATGTAGACGGACCCACAGGAGTGTTGATGCTCGCCAGAACAATGATAACATCAGATGGAGTCATCCAGAGGTGGGCGGTGACCAAAGCAGCAACGTTACACTGGGGTGTTGTGTTTCTCACTTGGATAGTAGCTGGTCAAGTGGTCAGCAAGAAAATAGGGACTGAACGTTTTCAAGGTAAGTCCACGGGACAATGTCAAGTTCTGAGCAAAATCTTATTTTTAATACCCATACTGTCAGGGTTTGGTAATTATCTAAAGCTACCTGCAGGGCCGGACTAAGGGAATTGGAGGCCATAGGCGAAGGGAATTTGGTGGCACTAAATGTAATAGAAAAATAAAATAATAAATATGGAAAGATTATTGTGCGAGGCCATCACTAATGATGAGACTAATCGGAGGCCCTAGGTGGCTGCCTAGTTTGCCTATGCTTAAAGCCGGCCATGCTATCTGCAAGGGAATGGCTTCTATTCCTGTGAAAAAATAAGCAGGCAGTTAAGATATACAGAAATCCACGCACAAAAACAAGTCTCCATTGAAAATGAGGAATAGGATTGTCGTTAGTACATCCCGTACGGCCAACGAGCAATTTCTGTGGCTGAATGTTTGTACCACAGACACGAATAGTATGATTCAATAAAACAACAAACTAAATAAAAGTATGATTAAAATAAAAACCGTACTTTATGTTTTAATCAACCTGATTGTCGAAAATATATACTTTTATTTGTCAATAACCAATTTCCTACATCACGCCTACACCATTAGTTCACACGTTCATGTTCAGTTGACACCAACAGGGAAAATTAACAACTAAACACATAGAAATCTGGGTTGTGTTGGACATGAACACAGTAATTGTAAAAGATAGACAGATCCCTTAGATATTTTGCCATATAGACAGATCCCTGAGATATCTGTACCATATAGACAGACCCCTGAGATATCTGTACCATGCAGACAGACCACTGAGATATCTGTACTATATTGACAGACTCCTGAGATAGCTGTACAAGGTAGACAGACCCCTGAGATAGATGTAGTAGATTACTGATATAGCGGTCACGAACCAGTTATGTACTGAATGCTGAGTTAGTATTTGAATTCAGTCACAGAGAACCATACAGTTGTCTTAGGTTTGCCTATAATTAAAGATTACTCACAGACGTCTAAATATGTACCTAACTTATTGACCATTAACTAACTGCGCGCCCTATCAAATTGTTTACTATAAGCATGAATTAAACCCCTCAGAAAACATGTACTGAAGTACTAGCCATGTCACATTTCTCATAATACGTGTCACATTTCTCATGAAACGTGTCACATTTCTCATTAAACGTGTCACAGTTGAAAATGACGTTGTTGAGAATTACCTAGTGCGGTGCACGGAAATAAGCTTGAATAGAATTTAACGTAAGATTTTGACCCCGGTGTACCGGATGTAGATTGGACAACGAGCCTTAGGCGTGTGCTAAGTTTTTTTGGTTTACTTCTGTTAACTAAAACAATGACATCAACATTACTTGATTGTAAACACATCCCTCGATTTGACATCAATGCTAGGGTTAAGAGTGCTTGACTGAAAACACAATACTCAATATGAACAACAATGTTAGGGTTACAAGTAGTGCGCGTGGTCTTTAGGCGAGTGGGGTGGGGGTGGGGGGTGGGGCGTGAGGTGTAAGTTTGGGCCTTTCACTGGCAATACAGTCAAAAAAATCCTCAGCTATCATGAGGGACTCTTCAGGCGTGGGGCGTTTGTCCTACTCTCCTCCCCCCCCCATGTCGCCAATATACAAACAGTCTAACGACGTTTTTTGAAAATACGAAACTTATAGCCATTAGCAATTGTGTGCGTGGGAGTGGGAGTGTGTATGTTTGAATTGGAGTAGTGTGGGGTGCCGGTGTTGCGAAACAAATCCTCCCCCATACAGAGTCTCCCCCTGGAGGATCTATTTTAAAACCAATCCTTCGGGGGGAAAATATTTTCCTCCCGATTAAAATAAATTATCCCCTACCCTGTAAATTAATGTCTCCCACCCCAAAATAAATCCGGCCCCATCACACGTTCGATATAAAAGAAAGATCACTCAAAAAACATGAAGAATACTTACTTTTGTATTGCTGTAATAATTCACAAATGTTTACTGTAACTGTAATACTATTTATGGTAGGGGCGTAGATATAGAGAGATATATAATGGGTTGAGGACCATGCCGTTTGACACCTCTCAGGGGCGTGACATTATATTCACTCATGTTTACTGTAATACTATTTATGGTAGTGGCGTAGATATAGAGAGATATATAAGGGGTTGAGGACCATGCCGTTTGACACCTCTCAGGGGCGTGACATTATATTCACTCATGTTTACTGTAATACTATTTATGGTAGTGGCGTAGATACACAGAGATATGAGGGAGTGAGGACCATGCTGTTTGACACCTCTCAGGGGCGTGACATAATTTGAAAAATTGCTTAATTAGTTGATTTTTTCCCCCGCTGTACAAATTGACGCACAGGGAGTGTTTGGGTGTATAAGGGCAGTTGCTTTGTCTCAAAAAGTAAAGCAAGGATTATGTCTTTGAAGGAATGGGTTTGTGTTGTTACTGTAAACGTAAAGTCGCACAAACGTCCGGTGTTCAGACGGTGAGAAAGTTTCTTACTATCAAGAGTATCGGCCTACAAAGTTCAGTAGACTCGTTTAGAATTTTTAAAAAATCCACTGTTGAAGTCGGGGGAAAGAGGGTGGGAGCGACCCAATTAAGTAACAGCATGGGGTGTAACAAAAACTTGGTTTACGCCACTGACCTGTTTAACCTATGACCTGATTATCTAGCTTTTTTATTTTTAAAAACTTTGTGGGCTATGCAGTGTGTTTTGAGACGCAGAGGCGAGGCGTCATTATGGGGGGGGGGTGTGCTGGTAGTGCTGGCCGCACTGAGTGACACTATCACAAGGAGTGACACCAAATGTAAAATTATGTATGTTCCCTTTATTTGGCACTGGCAGACTCGGAGGAGGTCTATGGGTTTAGTCGTGAGGGGGTGACACCATGAGCTTACCGCACTGGGGGACGCAAACCTTAGTGACGCCTCTGGTGAGAGAGGTACACTAATATATATATATATATATATATATAATATATATATATATATATATAATATATATATATATACTATATATATATATATAAGTTATTACCACGTTTTTATTAACTCGCTTTCGTTCCTGTCTGTCCACAATTTTTCAAATCTGCCAACGTAAAATTAAACCACTTCTGATGGTCCTAGATATCTCAATTTTTTTTTACCACAGATAGATCTTGGATGACAATGCATTGTATCAAAATTTCAGATCGATCGAATGTACAATTATTAAATTATTGAACTTTTTAGTTTATCTATATATAAGCATCTGTACCGTCTGCTTTTGTTGACATCCACGAGTTCACCCCGTGACCACATCACCGTGTTTTTAAAACGTTGGGCGGGCACCAGTGGCGTAGCTAGAACTTTTGCCGCCCGGGGCGGTCTCCAATGGGCCGCCCTTTTTAGGGACTGTCCATAAATGACGTCCCGCACCTGGGGCCGTGAGGGGAGTCATACACTTGTGACGATGCGTGCCGAGGGGGTGTGTTAGGGAAATGTAACGTCACGTTAAAACGCTCAACTTTAAATAAAATGTCCACTTAATTATTGATTACTGACACTTTATTTAATGACTTTTACGTGAAACGCTAGTTACGATATTAGAATGCAGGCTTGCACTAAAAACATACTTAAATAACACAAAATTTGATTTGAGACATAGAAAATACGGCTTTTTTGGTGGGGGGGGGGAACTTTTATGACGTCATATTGAAGAAGGGGTCTAAGTTTTTGTGACGACGTGTGACGAGGGCGGAGGGGTTGAAAAATCAGCCAAAATCGCGTGACGTAATTTATGGACGGAAAATTAGTCGATAATATGAGGTTTTTTAAAATAAATTAATAAACATCAATATACATAATTCCCGTTGTCTGTATGGTTGTAATGTAGGTGGCGCTGCGATATGGATGTAATGCTGTTAGGTGGCGCTGCGATCGATTTTGTTTTATAGTGCTGCACCAAAAATAACACTTTTCGAACGTTCCGCATAAAATTGTTCAATATGATAATAAATGAATCAAATAAAAATAAATAAAATAAATGGAAGTTCTGTATTACGTTATTATTTAATCTGATGTGTATTTATTTTGAAAACTTCCGTCATTTTTGACGGGTGATACACTAGTGAATAAATAATTGTAATTGAAACGAAGTAAAGATGTGGAACACGTTTACCATTGCATGCCATATTTATGTAAGAAGTAATAAATAGGCCGCATACGATGATATACCTATAAATACACAATTATAAAAATACACGATACATTTTTTAAAGGCCGCAAGAAAGTTATTGAGATCGCAGGCATTCGCAGGTACCCCCCACCCCCTCCTGAGGGAAAATATATTCCAAATTTACACCCAAAGAAACATTATCAATTACTATTCTTTTATTTTATATTTGTGGCAGTGCGTTCAGAATTTTAGGGTGCCTACAGTAAATAAGATGCACCATGATTTTTTTACAAAGAAATTGTACACATTAGTATGTAATCATATTTATACATTTACTTTCCTAACTTTCATAACAGAAAAATCATATAATATACTATCAAAATTTAAATTATTTGTAATATCTTGTTCTATCGACAATATTGCAAAATTGTGTTGTCTTAAATCGCTCATTGTGGAACGAAGATACTTTTTATCAACTTCACTTTTGGAGAAGCTTCTTTCACAACTAGTGACACTGATAGCAATTGTTGAAAAAAAATCATAGCAAAATTACAATGTTGGGTACATAATTTTCCAATCTTAGCATAAAACTTAATAGATCAAAGGGGCCTTTCCACACGTTTTTCTAACATAATGCTTCTTCTTGTAGTGTAAGTACAGCCATAAAAACCTGGATCCTTTTTCTTTCAATATTGAACTGCTCTTTATCAATGTCAATAAAGTAATTTATTTGATGTTCAAATGCTTCATTTAGTAGGTTACATGGTATTATATAAGAACATTTTCTTGCAAGGACGTGCAACTCATCAAAGCGTTCTTTTACTTCCATTTATAAATCCATCCATGGATAAAAACATTTCCCGTTGTACTTCTCGCCCTAAAGATAGAACCCATTATCCTTAATTTTACCCACTCATATTTTTTTCTCCTTCTAACTCAGCGTTCAGATGATGTCTCCAGCTCTTCACAAATTGTTATCTTTTCTTATCTGTTACAGACGCTCCTTCTATGCAGAGAAGATTATTGGCTGATATAACAGCGTTTTCTATTAGCACATCTCTTTGTTCCATGTAATGGGTTTGCATTAATTTAAAAAATGACGTGTTCCCATAAATTGAGATAACATAGAAAAGAAAAAGATTCCATTGAATTGAAAAATTCCAGCATCTGATCTCGTTTTACTAGTTACTCCTTCAGATGTCATTTTTCCAAGACGCTTGAAATTTTAAAATATATCTTTTTCGAAATTATTCATGCCTATTCTGTTGTTTATTAACGGAGAAATTTTAATATTTTCATGTTCTTGCCATAAATCTTAATAATTTTCTATAAAATAGACGAATTCAAATTATTTACTCATTACTTTAATTGGATAGGCATAACGTGTTTAATGAATAACCGTATTTTAATGAAAAACACAAAATTATGTGTGCTGCTTTAATGCAATAAAAAAAATAATTAATTT
This sequence comes from Ampullaceana balthica, assembly GCA_944989445.1. Lineage (NCBI taxonomy): Eukaryota > Metazoa > Mollusca > Gastropoda > Lymnaeidae > Ampullaceana > Ampullaceana balthica. The sequence goes on from CALYLW010000861.1 coordinate 55,386, forward strand.
TTGTCTGTTACCTTGAAATAATTTTCTGAAAACTGAAAGACTAATATAAATTACAACTGGCAAGTTAAAGACAATATTTGAACCACCATGCCATGTAGGTACTTGTTCGCGCATCATTCTGCGCATGTCGAAATTCCACACAAAAACTGTCGTGGCGACATTAATAGCACATATTATCGGGCCTGGCGGTGATGCGTTTCTTGTGCAGTTTTCTTATAAAAACGTCATCTGGTCGTATACTGCTTAATTGCCCAAACAAATCGATACTTTTTTGAGTGATTAAAATGTTTTGAACGGTTTTGCGTTAGTTATAACATCCACTTTGTAACACAAATGTTGTGGGAATCTGTTAAGTAGGACTATGAAATATACGAATATTTTTTGTTTCAGCTTGGTTTTTTCCCCTTCAAAAGAAAAAGGGGTGGTTGTCGGAATAGGTTTAACTTTTCAAATGCACACAAATGCCGCCCCTAAATTTGTGACGCCTGGGGCGAACCGCCCCCACCGCCCCCTCTAGCTACGCCACTATTTGTAATGTTATTGTTTATCTCTCTTTATTTGTCTTTTTATGTCCATTGACAATTCTTTATTAAGCTTATATCATTTTCCTCAGTGTTTTTCCTTCATGCCCCACCCCCTCTCACACTCTTCATCTCTTCATTTCCCCACCGCTCCTAGAAATACCTGAGTCTAAAAAAAGAAAAGACAATTTTTTGGCCCAGTCTCAGGCTAATTTTGTTGTTGTTGACTTTTGTCTGGTGTGGGAGGGATGCGAGGCATCAATTTCTAGTTTACGACGGTCTGCAGGTGTCAGCCTCTATCGTAATGAACCGCAAGGAGAACCGTTGTGACATTTACACTTTAAATGAGAACAGTTGTGTCGTGTACAATTTAAATGAGAACCGTTGTGACGTGAACAATTTAAATGAGAACCATTGTGACGTGTACAATTTAAATGAGAACCGTTGTGACGTGTACAATTTAAAGATAATCAGGGTTGACAAGCAAGTGGGTCATAATTCCAAGAGCGGCGACTCCTTCGTTTGTCTGACATTGCAGACGCCATTTTGACACACAACCAATCAGACGTTGCACTTAACACGGTTGTCGTTACTGATGACCCACAACTCAAGCACCCTAAAAATGTGCTGCCCATGTTCATGTCTGTATGGGACAATATAAATATTTGATACCCATGTTCATGTCTGTCTGAGACAATATAAATATTTGATGCCCATGTTCATGTCTGTCAGAGACTATGCACATATCTGATACACGGACATGTCTGTCTGGGTCCATACACATATTTGATACTCATGTACATGACCTTCTGAGTATATGTACATATTTGATACCCATATAATGTCTGCTGCCTATGTACAATTTTTTCCTTGACATATTTATCCTCTGTTCATGTACATATTTTTCCGTTCCTCGTGGACACATTAGTTCATTTTACTAAAAATAATTAAATTGAATATGAACTATGAGAGATTAGAACTAAAGTCAGTGCAAGGACTGACGCTGACCTAACCTAATTGCATTTACTCTTTTTATAGAATGGAGATGTACAGAAACAGAACGATCTTTAATAAAGATCATCTCAATGTCTGTAAAAGATCAAGACATGTAATATGATAAATATGTCAGAGTCCGTGATAAATATCTTATCGAAATTAGTGATAAATATAATTTCGAAATTAGTGATAAATATAATTTCGAAATATGTGATAAATATCATGTCAAAGTCTGGGATAAATATCATGTCAAAGTCTGTGATAGATATCATGTCAAAGTATGTGATAGATAAGCTGGTCAAAGTCTGTGATAGATATCATGTCAACGTATGTGATAGATAAGCTGGTCAAAGTCTGTGATAGATATCATGTCAACGTATGTGATAGATAAGCTGGTCAAAGTCTGTGATAGATAAGCTGGTCAAAGTTTGTGATAAATATTATGTCAAAGTCTGTGATAGATATCTTGTCAAAGTCTGTGATAGATATCATGTCAAAGTCTGTGATAGATAATGAGAGGTAAATGACTCAATGGAATTTAATGGGAGGTAATGGCTGGTAATGGAAGTTTTTTGAAATTGCAATGTAGCACTTATTTGGCTCTATGACACCTACACCTACCTGTCGCAATGTAGCACTTTTAAGTTTAAATAACACCTGCTCCTACCTATCATATCAAAGCTTTACTTACATGACGCGAATCGCCCAGCACTGGTGTTCGTCTCTAAACTCAACATCCGCTTTAAACCTCAAAATACAGACATAAAGTTTTGATTTAGGAAAAGATTGGGGGGGAAGGAGGAGGTAGGCAGTTGCTCGTGACATTATCCACTTAGGGGTGAATTTAATTTTTCCCACCATCACAATTTTAACTTCAATTTTTTATCCAATTTTCCTTATACGAACTGTTTTTTTTTAGACACGAGTGATTAAATGTTTAGTGCGCTAGTAAGATATTAAATATTTTGTGAGGCAGTAATGGATTAAATGTTTAGTGATTTAGGAAGGGGTTAAATGTTTAGTGAGGTATTAAGGGATAAAATGTTTAATGACGCAGTCTTGGATTAAATGTTTAGTGATTTAGGACGGGATTAAATGTTTAGTGATTTAGGAAGGGGTTAAATGTTTAGTGAGGTATTAAGGGATAAAATGTTTAATGACGCAGTCTTGGATTAAATGTTTAGTGATTTAGAAAGGGATTAAATGTTTAGGGAAGCATTAATGAATGAACTGACCGTCAACGACAACATGGCTAGTTAACGGACATCAATCAGTGGTCAACATATTTGTACAAACGTGACAAGTCCCGTTCATGAGAATGCAGCAGATTGAAATATCAATAACAGAAAAAAAAACACGTTTGAAATATGTTAAATGGGCTCAGTTACATAAATTACAAATTACCAGCATTATAACGTTTACTATTGAACCACGAAGATGGGAGGCCTGTAAAAACACGTTTGAAATATGTTAAATGGGCGCAGTTACATAAATTACAAATTACCAGCATTAAAACGTTTACTATTGAACCACGAAGATGGGAGGCCTGTAATCTTATTAACCATCACCGTATAACTTAAAAGAACCTCGCTAACCTGGAGATGGCTAAAATACCGATGTGGTCCAACACACTATACTATAGTACTATAGAGACATTGAACACTCTTGGTCAACCGTGTCGAGCATTGAAAAAAACTACTCACTCTTTACAACTGTACTATCGCAGTTTTATGACTTTTTATTAGCAAATGCCCTTATCTTTATCACTAAGGAAAATATGAGAATATATATACATAAGATACAACTATAATATGCAGGCCATGTATTCAAACTTTAAAGGTAAAGTGTATTTATATATAATAGGGCTGCGGAAAATAACGATTAATTTCTCGATTAATCGTTAAATTTTTTTAACGATTAAATTTTTTTAACGATTAATCGACCCACAACTTATAAATGTACTGGAAGTCAAATAGTAAAATATTTCGGCCGATAAATATAAACTAATTTCCAGACGATTACACGAACATTTTGGTTTTAAACTATTTACTGACGTGACTGTTCAACATGTTGATAAAGGTTATGTGTCCATTGAGAGAAATCGTTTGCCTACCATGCAATTTTAGCTCTAAGTCTAAGCTTCGTTGGTCCGTGTGCAACGTTAAAAAAAAACAAAACAAACTAGTGTGCAAAGTTGCAAAACATCATTTTTTTGTGCAATATTTACAAAATTCGCTGCGCGGTGATTCTAAACTCCTGCGTGGCGTCGGTCAAATATCTGCGTATACGTGCTGCTTAAAGGGAACATTGCTACTATGGTTCTAACACTTTTCTTACATATCACCCTCAAACCATACATCCACTGAAGTATCAAAAACTTCAACTGAGACAATCTAAATTTATGTGAACGATTGTTTAGCTCGGCTGGTTATATAGTCAATAAGACCTGCTCGTCACTTCAACGAAATAATGTCAACACACTTGTCTGTTTGCGTTGTTAGTTAAAAGATGTTATCTAAAGAAGACATTCCAGTGATATTTCGAGTTTCGACAGTTGCGTTTAATCAATGTTACTTATGACACCATAAATTTCAATTTTTGGCTTTAATCGAAATTAACGATTACTTAATCGTTAATTTTTCAAAAGTTAACGATCAAATTTAAATTAATCTGTAACAGCCCTAATCGGTAATATATAAATAACTTTCTTTAAGCGTTTTCGTTCCTTTATGTATGAGATAGTTTCTGATCATTAGCATGCTATTATCAAAACTTTACTTCCCCGAGTGGAACGCTCAATTAACATGAGAAGCCCTTTACGTTTTTTAAAATAATAAGAAAGAAAAAATATCATGTAAATATTCAACACGTCAAATAAGACTCTGCCCTCCCCCCAGGTTTCCCATGTTTCACAAGAATCTCAGCCTGAAGATTTTTGAGTTATCTTTCTTGTTAATGGCAGGTGAATATCGCTTCTGTTTTCCTTTTAGTCTTTTCATCTTGACATCTTTAGCTATTATATTGCAGTTTTAAGTGGATAGTTAAAAGGAATTTTTCCCCCCACTTATAAATGTAAGAATATTTTAACAATATCAAAGTAAAGTTAATTAATGTTAATAAGTAAATAAATCTACCCAACATTAATCATAACCATAACCTTAAACCTAACCCTTGCCGCAATCCCAACCATAACAAACCGATTCACCCGCAGTGTTTACAGACTATTTAGAATAACGTCCGTAACTATGTTTTACTCTGCACATTGCCCTTAATTACGTCATTGACATAGAGCTCTTTCAGCCAATCATTTATGTCATGTTAAGGTCACGTGATACTAAATTATTTCAGGATTTTTAGAGAATAAAAAGACAAATAATGATGTTATTTTTTGTTTTATGACGTCTAGGTCCTAGACTCTAGGACAGGGATTTATACCAGTGGCGCATGAGCAGGTTCCAGGGGGTGCATGAGCGATTCAGAGGAAAAAAAAAGAAAAAGAGGACGAAAACAAAAGAAGAAGGAAAAAAAAGAAAGAAAAACTGTTAATCTGAAAATATAACCGTTTTCTAAAAATAATTTAATTTTGTCAATAAATACGTCAGATATATGGCTTCCAGTGACCCTCTCAATGTTTTGAGCTGATGTAAACGTTTTGATTCCCCCCCCCCTTCATTTTTATTTCTCAGTACGCTGAAAAGGTCTTCTTATCTTATCTGATCTTATCTTATCTGTTACAGACGCTCCTTCTATACAGAAGATTATTGCGTACTACGCTTATATATGGTTTGTGTTTAGTCCTGCATTTTTAATAGAGATTTAAATGTTTATAAAGTGTTGGTTTTCCTGGTTTTTTCAGGCAACTCATTCCACGCCCGAATTCCGGACGGGAAGAACGAAAATGTGTATGTGTTTGTTCTTGCATACGGAATAAGAAAGGTGTTTTTATCCTTATGTCTATCTGAGGGGTTGTATTAAGTTATCTTTGTGTTGTATTTCCAAATTAGAATTAATTGCTTTATGTATGATTACTATACTTTGGTCCTTCTATCCTCTAGTGTTTCAAGGTTTAATAATTTAACGAATGGTGTTATTCTTGTCAGTTTTGAATATTCTCCAGTAATGAATCTGGCAGCTCTTTTTTGGATTTGTTCTAGTTTATCAATGTTTTCTTTGGTGGATGGGTCCCATACAGAAGATGCACATTCTAGTACAGGTCTCACCAAGGTGAGCTAACATTTTAGTTTTATATCTCTATTACATTTGTAAAAGTTTCTTTTTATAAAGCCTAAGGCTTTGTTTGATTTTTTAATAACTTCATTGACATGGGGATTCTATGATAGTTTCTCATTTATTATGACTCCTAAGTATTTTGCATATTTAGTTTGGGTCAGTTCTTTTCCATGAATGAAATATTTTGAATTTATTTGTTTCTTTTTCTTTGTCTTAAAAACGTTAATTGTAAGCCAATATTCATCATTGAAACCTAAAATCTTGAGTTGAGCACCCAATTCGGCCATTAAAAACAACTTCGCCAGGTAAAAATTTGCCTGTCACTGGTACGACTTTCCAATTGTCATCACCCCCTCAAAATCGTTAATAATTTTTTTTTATAAAAATGGCGCCGATCGTATTTTTTTCATTGGCCCGATGGGGTTCCCGTAATGATTCTCAATCATTTTTCAATCACTAAACATCTGAATCATTCTAAATAAACTACTGATCGTTTATAGTTATATCCTTTGCAGCAGGTCTACATACATTTCAACTGGAAATGACTTCAAATAAACAACCAAAAAAAAATCAAATCAGGGCATTCTTCACTGAAAACCAGTTTGACTGGACTTCAAGAATTTCTTCAATTTGCACAGGTGGTGCTCCCTCCATGCTCGGTAATAAGTCAGGATTTTCAGCACTAGTAAAGAAATAAGTTCCAGATATTGTCACTACACACTGTATCCTTCATCGTCAGGCCCTGGCATGCAAAACTCTACCTCCAACCTTGAAGTCAGTTCTTTATACTGAAGGCCAAGTTGTATATTTTATCCGCGCACATGCTTTGAACCATTGCCTCTTCAAGTTGTTCTGTCATGAGGTGGGCTCTGAGCATGTAGTTCTTCTCTACCACACTGAGGTGCGCTGGTTGTCCAGGGACGGATACTTTCTCGGTTAGGAGAACTGAGAGTGGAGCTTGCCATTTTCTTGCGAGAAAAAGAGAGTGACCTTGCTGACAAGTTTTTCTGTCCAAATTTCATTCATTACTTGGCATACGTGGCTGACATCTTCTTCATCTTGAATGAGCTGAACACAGGCAGTGCTGACTCTCCTTCCATTGGCCACAACCTATTTCCGTGAAGCAGGATTCTCCACACTTTTGGCGATTAAAACCAAGGCAAGGAATAAGTTGAATGCAGAGGATGACATGAAAGTTGATTTGTCCAAAACAGTCCCCAGATTTAAATCGCTGATTGATCATAAGAAGCAGCAGATCTCTCACTAAATTCCCTGTTGCCTATTGTCGAAACTGTTGTGTTCCTAAAATAAACATAGTTTATTATGCATTTTATGCAAGTTTCACGAGGGGGTGCATGGACTTTTTGGGGGCATCTGAAGGGGTGCATGGACCCCAAAAGGTTAAGAACCACTGGTCTAGGAGGTTTCGTTAGAGATGACGTATTTACGCACAAATATTGTTTGCCTGACGATATCTGTTCAAAGATTGGTTAATCTGACGATGTCTGTTCAAAGATTGGTTAATCTGACGATGTCTGTTCAAAGATTGGTTAATCTGACGCGATGACATGAGACCATGAGTGTTTTTTTATTCTCTCTCAAGACAACGCTCTAGCTGAGTCTTAACAGACACGAACAGTTTGTGAACAACAGCAGTGGACTGTCTCAATGGACTATCATAGTAGACATTCGAAAAGAACAGTCATAGTAGAGAGTGGCAGAGGACAGTCACAGAATACAGTTGAAGATGGCAGTTGGAGGGGACAGTCGTAACGGACAGTTGGAGGGGACAGTCGTAGTGGACAGTCGTAGCGGACAGTCATAGTGGAGAGTTATAGTGGACAGTTGGAGGAGACAGTCGTAGTGGACAGTCGTAGCGGACAGTTGGAGGAGACAGTCGTAGTGGACAGTTGGAGGAGACAGTCGTAGTGGACAGTTGGAGGGGAAAATCATAGTGGACACTTGGAGGGGACAATCGTAGTGGACAGTTGAAGAGGACAGTCATAGAGTACAGTTAGAGAGGACCATCGAAGTAGACCATTTAGAGAAATCGAGTTGAAAGTAAAAGTTGACTGTTTATGCAGACACTGGACAATGAATGTGGACTCTCGACATGCACATTATTTTTTAAAAAGTATTTTTGTATTTTAAAATCTGAAGTGACGCTGACAAGGGAAACTCTAAACAAATGTTATGATCTGCCTCTGCCTGATTTGTTTCATCTGGTTATCAGTTACTAATTTTAAAAAATAAAAAAATAATTTGATACCAAAAAAGAATATTATAAAAAAATAGGCTTGCCATCTTATTGTATTTTTGTCTGATGCGTTAGCCTCTGTAGAAACTATTGAAATGAGCCAAATTTTAGGAAGTCCTGTAAATGTTCGTCTTTATTTTATCAGAGGGCTTCACTCATTACACTGTTGGCAGACGTCACCGCCAGGAGTCGTGGGGGAATACTCGCATAATCTCTAAACCAAAAGCTTTTGTCTGTGGTGGAAAGTTAAAAGGAATGCAATATTTTTACAAGCATTAATTGTGTAGAGTATTTGATATTTTCATATACAACTTTTACTAAATAAAAATACCACATGTTTCTCCAATCGGATTTTTCAAATCCACTTGAGAAAACTTAACAAAAAGTTATTACTGATTAACAAATTGCCATCTGTTTGTAACACATTTCTTTCTCAGGAAACACCAACACGTTTACAAAGTGTTAGAGTGCAAAGAAATTAAATCCAACTACAAGTCAACATCCTTTAAAGTTTTCCTCACACATGGAAACACTAGAGGGTAGAAGAACCAAGAGCAAAGTAGTAATTATAAATAAAGCAATTAATTCTAATTTAGAAATACAACGCAAAGATTACTTAATACAACCCTCAGATAGACATAAGGATAAAAACACCTTTCTTATTCTGTATGCAAGAACAAACGTATACAAATGCTCGTTCTTCCCCTCCGGATTCGGGCGTGGAATGGGTTGCCTGAAGGAACAATGAAAGCCAACACTTGATCAACATTTAAAACTCTAATAAGAATGCAGGACTAAACACAAACCATAGATTAGCTTAGGACGCAATAATCTTCTGTATAGAAGGAGCGTCTGTAATTTGATTATAAGGAAAAAATATTTACGTTTGGGAATGTTAAGCAATTAATAAATACAAGTGAAGAATATTACTTAAGCGGATGACATGCAATGTGAATATAAAAGTCAAACAAAACAGTTCCGTATGAATATGATCGAATTGTGGAAGAATTGCAGAAACCTTTACATTAAAGACGAATGTACGCACACGGCGCAGCCATAAATTAAGTCATTGAAAATGGAAAGCTTCAAAGGGTTTTCGGCCGAATGAAAGCCGTAAAGAGAATTAGATAACTGAAATAAACCTGAGGGGACGCCATGAAAAGACAACCGCACCCCGTTACTGCCAGACCATACCGATGTCAAGTCATTAACTGTGCATCCCTGGTTATCACCCCCTGGAGTTGGACCGGAGAGATTTACTTCCCCCTGATCGTCTTTCGGTCTGTTTCATGTTCTCCGGCAGCATGACGTAATAACATCTGACAGGGAGCCATACTCTCCAATACCCCGAGGGATCATTCCCTTCCCACCCGTCGATTGGTACAGATTACTTTGTTTGTTCCATGGCTATATTTAGCCACCACGAGACTGCACCAAAGCGCAACTATTTCTAGCGTTAGGGTGAACGCGCCGGTTGCCGAGAGGACGATAACACAATAGAGTTGCGTATCTTCCGGTTATTGGTGCATGCCGGGACGCTGGAAGTGTTCAATCTAGGGAGGGGGTGTAGATAGGCCACGAGGATTCTCAAAACAAATATTAATTATTTTTTCTTTTACCATTGTAGGAATATGCTCATTTACTCTTGTGGCAATAATAGGCGTATCCCTCGTTACAAGTTAAATTATTTTTTATAACATGTTATAAATATATATTAGATTAATTATTCACTTAAAATAAATAATTAATCTAAAGGAGTTGCCTAGCCTAATACCTTTTATGTTTATTATTTTCAAATTCTTAAAGGAAACTGGAAATACCAATAAAATACAAGCTACAACAATAATAAAAAGACATACACTTATATCAAAGAGATCGACCCTAGCTATCATATAGGCTCAAAAGACAGTGTAATAAAGAATGAAAAGTTTCTCAGTCAAACGTGACTGATGACTGATATCTATCAATAGTTTTTGTAGTCACAACGTTTTGACGAGAACAATGTAGCACGATGTAAACCTATGTTGCACAGGGTAACCCCAATGTAGCACCATGTAACGCCATTTAGCACGGTTTACTTGGATGAAGTTACAGAATCACCATACAGCCCAGTGTAGCCCCTTGTGTACAATGTAGCATGTTATGGTGATTCCATGTTATAGTTTCAAGTATATCTATGTAGCTGCTTGTATCATCGTATTACAACATGTGAACCCATGTGTCCTTGTGTATAATGTAGCATGCTATGGTGATTCCATGTTATAGTCTCGAGTATATCTATGTAGTTGCTTGTATCATCGTATTGCAGCATGTAGCCCATGTAGTCACAATTAACCTCATAAATCCTCAGGTAGCACCAAGAAGGTTTCGTTTAGTGTGGTGATGACCAGCATGTGGCCATGTAGCAACAGTGTTTTATAATGCGATTAGATCTTTAAGCGCGGCATGCACTTCTTTATCCCTTCCCGTGCTGGCTGTTGAACACAAATAAACTGTAATGTCCGTGGGAAAAAAAAACAACCAGCAACCTTCAAACTCAGAATACGTGGCCGAAATAAACTTGAAAGTCTGTGAATCGCTTAAGAAATAAACAAGTTGAGTAATATGGCAAAACATTACTCAAGTTTATGTGTAACGTAGCAGAATTGGAACTTTAGACTTGTTCTAAATATCCCTCGGGTTTTTTTTAAACATAGCGAACTATAACGTTAAGTGTGTTCCAACAAACCCTGGTGTTGAGATGTAAGCTACATGTACCAAGCGTTACTGTTGGCTGTTTAACCATCGCTGACACAACAAAGAAATAGCAAAGTGCGTTGATTACCAATCTGGCACGATATATAACGTTCATATCCGGGACATTCCGGATGCACCAAAAAGAAGCAAATATAGCCGGGGGTGGGGGGCGGAGGGCTAATTAGATTAGGGTTGATCTCATAGAGGGAGGTTAATACAGAAAAGTGTCATTTGGATGAATCGTTATTAAGACATATTATGATGAATGTCAACGGGCGAATAAACTACGTGTCTGCAAATTAAATTCTCAGCTTTGATATTTGCTAAGGAAACAGTGTAGAGCAAATTATCGGGTAAATTACTAAAAGAAGAACACAACAGGGCTAAAGACTTGATGGACATGAATGACTGAATGCTGGGAGAGAATAAGAAATTAACATTTTTATTTTGGGTTTCTTTAGTCAATGAATTATTGTATGTTAAAACGTTGACATAAAAAAGTGTTGCCGAAGAAGACAAGACAGGCGATTAAGTCATGTGCATGGGTGTAGGGAAGGGGGGGGGCAAGAAGGGCATTTGCCCCCCCCCCTAAATTTGAGAAAAAAAATGTCATAAAAATGTCATAAAGTTGTTACAATAAAACTGAACTAAATTTCCTGAAAGTTTATTACATGGAAGACAGTTTACATTTATCAAACATAAAAAAGAATTATATCTGCAAGTATAACTGATTGCATTACTGATGGTTCTAAATATTCCAGTTGTTAAACAATTTCTGTAACATTTTTAGCAAAAATCCGCAAGATTTTATATTTATGTGACCATCTAGTATCACATAGGAAAGGAACATTTAGAATAAGTTTTCTTTGCTAATTACTTTCTCGAAAAAACACTATAATTGACTTAATTGTTCCTATTGTGTTTCGTACAACATTCACATTATTTAAATCGTTCACAACAAGATTTAGTTTATGTGAACTAACATGTACAAATTTTTTGCTTTTGGGTATTTTTTCGAATTATTGCTTGGACTCCTCCTTCTTTACCTGCCATTGTAGAACATCCGTAGTATCCTTGACCAACAAGCTTTGTCATATTTAATAAAAATTCAAATGAATCAGTAATGATGGTGTTGGTTAAACCTTATTGACAATTGGAATTTATCCCATGAATTCTTCTGTGACCATCATTTTCCCATTTTGTTCTTTGACAAATCTAACACCAAGTGACATCTACTCAATGCCTGAAATGTCATTTGTTTCGTCGGCAAGTATAGAAAATGCAACTGAATTATTTGCTTCACGAACAATGTCTTCACGCAAGAGAGACCCACAAATTTCGATTATAGTGTTTTGCGTAGTTGCCGAGATACACTCAGCGGTTACCCGTCAAAACGGCCCCAGACAAAACGGCCCCGACATAACAGCCCCGGTCAAAACGGTCCCAGACAAATTGTTAACATTTTTTTTTACAAAAACATTTTTTTTTCATTTTAAGCTTTCGTCAACTTTTTCACCCTTAAAAAAAGTGGTAAAATTGTAGAATTATTTCTTGTGATGTTATTATATTGTTTCTTGTCAACAAACAACCGTTATTGGTAACATTTCGCGTAAAGGCTATTAAATTCACTTTTGTGGTGTTATTATTATTGTTTATTGTTAGCTAAACCTGACACTGAATAGGTGAGTAAAAATACGAAATACTCTTGATTGTAAATTTTACTATTAGTCCATCTATTAGTCCAGGGCCGTTTTGTCGGGGCCGTTATGTCGGTGAACCATACTCAGCACTACAAGAACCAATTGACAAACGATTACCAAGAACTTCATCTCCAGATTCAACACGAAACTCTAACAGTTCATACAAATTACCAGAATTTGATTCTGTTCCACGAAGTGCTAAAACATGCATGCAGCAAAATAGGATTGTAGAAATGATGGGCCCCAGTTTGTTGCGTTTTTTTTTGAATTTGTCTTCTAAATGATGAGTCCAACTACTCATCTATAGAAACTGCTTTGCCTTCCAATAAAGCAAATAAAATTGCTTGCATCTTCATGAGAGCCTTTGTGCCATAATGTGCTTTACAGGTTGATATGTGCATCTTCGTTGAAATCTTTATATTTTGTACATGGTTTGATAACAAATACCCACTGAACTCATAGAATTACTTTTTGCAGAAACAACACGCAATAATTGCAAAAGGCACCTATTAACATTTGCGAGTATACAAGCCACGGTGAATAGTCTGATAACCATGCATATCTAAAAACTAAAAACTCTGTTTCCCTCACTGTCAGCTCTAAAATCATAATTTTTTATCAAGGGTCCAACAATCACGAATCAGCTGCAATTTCAACTTTTTTGAAAGGTAGTATGTCCAGACATACCTTCCAATATCCAATTTAGGAAATGAATAAGTGTCAGCGACAATCAAAATTAGGAACAGTTGCTTCAGTTGTGTCTGGCTGTTGAACGTATAATGTTGTCCTCAATGCCAATAATAAGTCAGATGCTGCAGACGCCCAAAATCTTCTAATAACGGCATTTCGGAATCCCGCGATTGGTCTACTTTTCAATTTATTTTTAGCCTGTAAAAAAATTTCTGATATCCATCCTTGGTAATCCTGCAGTTTCTACACGTATATTATTTCACAGCAAAATTCAATTTTCTCGTGAGAACTTAAGTTTTTAATTTATTAAATGCATTAATAAATGTTGTATTTTAGCTATTACAGCACTAATTTGTAAGTCTTATTAATTTCTAAGGCTTTTTTCGACCCTTATTTTATACTGAACTTGAATTTAATTGAAAATTGTACCTGTATGGCATTGTCAGTTAAAATAAAAATGTGTTGTTTTTTTTGCCCCCCTCTGGAAAAATTCCTAGCGACGCCCATGGTCATGTGTGTTAATACCTCTACAGTTTGAGATTCTTACGAATGATCCAAACATTGAGGCGTTGAGAACTAATATCTTAATCTTTTCTAAATATTATGTTATATTAAATACATTATAAGAAACTTTTTAGTGCCAACAATAATGTATCCATAACTATAAGTAACCATGACAGATAGCTCTAACTGTCTCATTGAGACAACATTTCATATCTTCTAAGGGGCCATCCATAAAGTACATCACGCTATTTTTGACCCTTTTTAACTCTCCCCTCCCCCTTGTCACAAACAGTCACAAATCTCGGACCCCCCACCCATAAAGTGCGTCACACTTTCGAACAAAAACGTTGTTTTTTATTAACAAAAAAATTAAGATTGAATATAAAACACGGTGACGCCAAACATGGCCGGAAACCCCCGCCCCCTCTGTCACAAACTGTCACACTTTCTTACACCCTCCCCCCCCCTGGTGCGTGACGTACTTATGGACGGCCCCTAATGAGCACATTTTATCTTAAAGACGGATAATTATAATATACATATTTAGAAATGTAAACAGTTGAAGAGATTCGTTAGAATACTGGGCCCACTACCATCAACCATATATATATATATATATATATATATATATATATATATATATATATATATATATATATATATATATATATATATATATATATATATATATATATAAATGAAGATCTAAACAACTAAGATTAAGAGGATTGTTACAAAAATTTCCTGCAATAATCCTGGAAATGTCTGTGTTTGCCATCCTCAAAACTCTTGATTGTTAAGAAATTCGAAGCAGAGCTCGTTTTATTGTATGACGGCACTATTTATTCATTTTTCAGACGGATCACAGAATGAACACCCTTAAATAACGCGTTTTAGTTTAAGTGATGCAGTATTATCAACACATAGATAGCAAGTTGGGCATACTGTAAATTGTCCCGATTCATTGGATTTGTGCATGAAATACATTAGCCCCAGCCCTCCATTCCTCAAGTTCTATTAAAGAATGCAAGCTCTAATCTTTTAAGTTGAAATGTCTTTATATCTGTTTGTTGTTGTTTTAAAGATTTGTTTGGACACGGAAAGTAATGTGATATAGTTTATCATTTGGTGATAATTTATAGAGTACTAACGGTGAACATTTAATTTGATACTCATTTAAAGTTTACATAAATTCCACGCGTCTCTGATGACTTTGAAGTATTACCGTACTTAATCATTTAAAGTTGACATATTTGAAGTAATTTAGTCCATTCGTCCTTAATCCAGTCAGAAAATGAGACTGTGATCTCTCTCTATGGACAAGTAGAATTAACCGCTAGCCGCTAGGTGGACCATTCAACTCCATCAATGCGCATGTCACCAGCCTGGGTGACGGAGTGTTACTATTAACAGCGGCGAAGACGACCGGTGCTACAGAAAAAGGTCACAGTCGTGTAACAAGAACGGCCAGGACTCGGTGTCGAAATTGATGGATGCGTCAAGGACACAGACGTGCTGGGCGTCAGAGAGATGAATGTGGACTTGCACGAAATGTCAGACAGAGTAGGGAAGTCTAAATGTTTCAAAGGGATTTTCTTTTCACGTGAGAAAATTTACTTGCAACGAGAAATATGTGTGTATTTGTCAAATTTATTACCTCTTCCACAATTTTCCATATCAATCACAATGATTACATTTACTACATCAACGACACTTAACACTGTTATCCCTAAAACTACACTGTCTACTAAAGCATGGATGGGCAATTGTTTTGGCCCGAGGGGCAACTTAAGGGCACTGGATTTTAACGGAGTGCCGCACAGTTTAAAAGATTGTATTCCTTAGTTAACGTTGAATTTAATTTAGAAAAAAGTATAAATTGTATCAATTCTTCACTGATTGGGTCAAAAATACGGCGTGCTATAGTCCGACATCAAAATGAAACATTTCCCCGCTTCTCACATTAAGACACAATACGGCGTGCTTTAGTCCTACTACAAAATGAAACATTTCCCCGCTTCTCACATTAGGACACAATGCGGCGTGCTATAGTCCTACTACAAAATGAAACATTTACTCGCTTATCACATTAGGACACAATGCGGCGTGCTATAGTCCTACTACAAAATGAAACATTTCCCCGCTTCTCGCATTAGGACACAATACGGCGTGCTATAGTCCTACTACAAAATGAAACATTTCCCCGCTTCTCACATTAGGACACAATGCGGCGTGCTTGCTATAGTCCTACTACAAAATGAAACATTTCCCCGTTTCTCACATTAGGACACAATACGCGTGCACAATCCTCTATACATTGATTAACAAACTCATCATCTGGAAAAACTCTTGTTGCGTCTAGGCTATCATGAAACTGGCTCCGTAGCACTATCCTGAATCGTTAGTTGCTTGTAAAAAAAATGTTTGTATCATCTTCAATTTAGTAACACTATCTACATCTGTACTGTTGCATTCTTCCGCAGAAAGTTTGCCACCAAAAATCGTTATGATTTGTTTCGTAGTGTCGTTTCATATTTTACTTCTTAAATACTGCGGTCTTTCATGACATATTAAACACTGTTTTTTTTACTTTTTTTCCAAAGAAATATTTTGTACCCATTCTACATTAAACACACGGGATTTATTGCCGAAAAGTGCGTAATTTAGCTGCCTGCTAACGCGCATCGACGTAGCCGCTCTAATGGAAAACACGAGACGAATTTCCGATAGTGGACATAAAGCCAATATCATTTTAAGACAAGTTTTCTTAATGTATTTGTGGGCCACATTTAAAAAAATTATCGGGTCGCATGTGGCCCGCGGGCCGCACTTTTCCCATCCTGTACTAAAGGATGAGTTCATTAAATCACCAGTATTGGAGTTTTGAAAATGTTTACTGTTTTGAAAGTTGAAGTGATTTTAAGGACATTTAAATGTCTTCCCCTTGCCGCCATGTTTATAACCCCATTTACCACAAAAAGACCCTTGTTTTATTATACAAATTACAGACACGAAATAAATTTTAGATAATTGAATAACAAAAATTTGTTGGAATTTTTTTTATAGTTTGGTTGGGGGGGGCACCCATGAAAGTTTTTAAATGTTACAAGGTCTTCCGTAGAGGTCAAAGCAAAGAAAATGTGAATTATTAACTGTCACTATCTCGAGCATCCATAATGAGATCTTTAAAATTTTTTTTATTTTTGGTGTGTTTATTAGTACAAAAAAGACAAAAAATATTTTGTTGGAACAGGTCTAAAGTTTTGGTTCTGCCATGTTACCCAAATATCAGGGTTGGTCAAATCCAAGCGGCGCCATCATCCATCTCTGAAAATAGTAATCTTAGATTGAGCTATCTGTCTCACATATGTTAAATACATTATACTCAGATTGGTTATTGAGACTCCAAAAATAATGACCGTAAGTTTACCGTGCATCTAAGATGGTGGCTTAAACAATCAATAATGTTGGCAACCACCTTGTGAAGACAAAAATCACCAGTAACTAATTTTTTTTTATCCTAGCTGACCATCTGATATTAATCTAAAGTAGCGTGACCCTCAAATTACCTTTCCGACACCCTCACATTACCTTTCCGACACCCTCACATTACCTTTCCGACACCCTCACATTACCTTTCCGACACCCTCACTTTACCTTTCAGACACCCTCACATTACCTTTCCGACACCCTCACTTTACCTTTCAGACACCCTCACATTACCTTTCCGACACCCTCACATTACCTTTCCGACACCCTCACATTACCCTCCTAACACCGTCTCCAGACTCAATATCCACTCATGACCTCCCGCATCCTCTCCTGACAATTTCCAAGCACACTCGAAACCGACCCAAACCCCCTCCGAGCACCACCCAAACACCCTCCAGCACCACCCAAACACCCTCCCAGCACCACCCAAACACCCTCCCAGCACCACCCAAACACCCTCACAGCACCACCCAAACACCCTCCCAGCACCATCCAAACACCCTCACAGCACCACCCAAACACCCTCCCAGCACCATCCAAACACCCTCACAGCACCACCCAAACACCCTACCAGCACCATCCAAACACCCTCACAGCACCACCCAAGCACCCTCACAGCACCATCCAAACACCCTCACAGCACCATCCAAACACCCTCACAGCACCATCCAAACACCCTCACAGCACCATCCAAACACCCTCACAGCACCACCCAAACACCCTCACAGCACCATCCAAACACCCTATCTGCCTTCTCCTATTACGCTCCTTTCTCCCGCTGCTGTTTCAATGACATTATCGGGTTACCTCAGTGAAGGACCATCTGAATCTGATCTCTGCTGTATTTTTTTTTACCTTGATGTAGCAGTACATGACAGATTCGGACACCAGAGGAGGCAAAAAAGTGGGCGCAGGTTAGTGGGGCACTACTAGGGTCACGAGCGTCATCTAGGTTAGTGCTTCTCAAACTTTTGGTATGGTGGACCGGCAGATATTTTTTCCATTGCACCAGGGACCGGTGCATTGTTTTTCCTGCACTGACAATTTTTTCTGTCCTTTCTTGAGAACATCTGCGGACCGGCAGCGGATGGCCCACGGACCGGCACCGGTCCGCGGACCACCACTTTGAGAAGCACTGATCTAGGTAACACGATGATAATCTGAAACAATAAAATCAGGTTTGATCTACTTTACAGCTTAGCTTTCCCCGCCCACTTCCAAAGATGTTTTATAACACACAGTTAAAGGTTTGTTTAATGAGAGAATGATTTGTTCAAAATCTCCTACAACCTGCCAATGTTTCTTAGGTAAATGTATAATATAAAAACAGGGTATTAGTAGGCCTGACAGGACATAACACAACAGCGAAGGTTTCGGCAAAGAGCCTTCCACTATTTGTCCGTTGAGGAAGGCTCTTTGCCGAAACGTTCGCTGTTGTGTTATGTCCTGTCAGGCCTACTAATACCCTGTTTTTATATTATACATTTACCTATTTAAAAGCCTGATTGCAGTCTCACCCCCATTACTTACAATGTTTCTTACCTTGAATTAAATGTTTGAAGCAATTGACGGGAGACATTGTGGAAAAATTTTATAAGAGTGACTAACTGTAGTTTTCCACAAGATTAGATTATAGGACAGCAGCCAAGGGGAGTTACGACATGCCACCGAAGTATCAACACATTGTCATAAAATTTAGTTCAAAATATTCTTAATTTTCAATGTCCGTGAGAAATGTTCAGTTTAATGACGTCTAAAATTTCTATTTTTGGATTTAATCGAAATTATCGATTAATTAATCGATATTTTTTCAAAAGTGAACGATTAAATTTAAATTAATCGATAACAGCCCTAATATAAATTTAAAACATTTTTTATTACTAATCCCAAGAACCTCCGGATGACGACAGCACATACCTAATGTAAACATGTCTAAAAAATCCCTGGCGGTGACATTAGTCCCAGACAAGGGCAGGGCTACAACTAAAAATCCCACTTCCTATAGACTCACCTAGACACTAACAAATTAGGGAATTAGAAAAAAAATGCCGCAGTAATAAAGAATACAAAAAAAAGTTTCGATCAAGACTGGCCCTAAACCAGCAGCCATTCAAGTGTAAGCAGGGCGGTGGAGGGAGTAACCAATAACTGTAATATCAAAAACTTTTAAATCAACAAATTCCATTCATTTTTTGGGACTGTCGACATATGAATCTAACATTTCTTCAATGGCAGTTGGACGTGTTGAAGACTATTCGGGTAGCAATTGGCGTGCCAACAAATGGCAGTGGGACGTGTTGAAGACTATTCGGGTAGCAATTGGCGTGCCAACAAATGGCAGTGGGGCGTGTTGAAGACTATTCGGGTAGCAATTGGCGTGCCAACAAATGGCAGTGGGGCGTGTTGAAGACTATTCGGGTAGCAATTGGCGTGCCAACAAATGGCAGTGGGACGTGTTGAAGACTATTCGGTTAGTAATTGGCGTGCCAACAAATGGCAGTGGGGCGTGTTGAAGACTATTCGGGTAGTAATTGGCGCGCCAACAAATTTTAATGGCAGTGGGGCGTGTTGAAGACTATTCGGGTAGCAATTGGCGTGCCAACAAATGGCAGTGGGACCTGTTGAAGACTATTCGGGTAGTAATTGGCGTGCCAACAAATGGCAGTGGGACGTGTTGAAGACTATTCGGGTAGCAATTGGCGTGCCAACAAATGGCAGTGGGACGTGTTGAAGACTATTCGGGTAGTAATTGGCGTGCCAACAAATGGCAGTGGGACGTGTTGAAGACTATTCGGGTAGTAATTGGCGTGCCAACAAATGGCAGTGGGACGTGTTGAAGACTATTCGGGTAGCAATTGGCGTGCCAACAAATGGCAGTGGGGCGTGTTTAAGACTATTCGGGTAGCAATTGGCGTGCCAACAAATGGCAGTGGGACGTGTTGAAGACTATTCGGGTAGCAATTGGCGTGCCAACAAATGGCAGTGGGACGTGTTGAAGACTATTCGGGTAGTTATTGGCGTGCCAACAAATGGACGTCACATTGATTTGAATCGTTAGTGTAGATTCTAGACACGGCCCAGGGGCGTGGCTTGTGTCTTTGTGTGTCTCTGTGTGTCTTTTTCTGTGTTTGTGTATCTTCGGCTGAATCTTGTGTTTGAAACATTACCTCCGCCATTATCGGCAGCAGAGAATTGCACAGAAAAGCACAGAACAGCACAGAAAAACACAGAAAAGCACAGAAAAGCACAGAAAAGCACAGAACAGCTTTGAGCTGTACTTAACTGTTTCTCTCTTCAGTTATAAATATTCCAACAAGCAGTCACTTGACCTACATATTAAGGCCCAACTTTCGTGTTTTCATTTTTCAACAAGAAAACAACACAATATTTACCGAGCCTCGTTTTTGTTGTTTTCTCTTTGAAGACGTAAACTACCCGCCCACTTGAAGTCATTGAATCAGACAGGTTGTTAGTGGGAGTAAATGGCCTTGAAGATACCAGTAGCTTCAAAGATTCCACGTCTAAATATGTGTGAGCACACATGGAGGCTCCCGATAATGTGATAATGGAAGAATGTGAAGTGGGTGTTAGGTAACAGTGTGATAAACATAAGGTGTGAGGTAAGGGGACCATCCATAAATGACGTCACGCACCTAGAGGGGGGAGGGGGGTCACACTTTTGTGACGATGCGTGACGAGGGGGGGGGGTTTGAAGAAATGTGACGTCACATCAAAAGGGTAACTTTAAATAAAACTTCCACTGAAAAATTTGGTCGCTTACAATTTATTTAATGACTTTTTATTTTTTTTGGGGGGGGGTCAAAGATTTGTGACGTATTTTTTAGAGGGGGGGTCTAAGTTTTTGTGACGTCGCGTGACGAGGGGGGGAGGGGGTAAAAAATCATCAAAAATCGCGTGACGTCATTTATGGATGGCCCCTAACAGCATTATAAACATAAGGTGTGAGGTAATAGCATTATAAACATAAGGTGTGAGGTAACAGCATTATAAACATAAGGTGTGAGGTAACAGCATTATAAAAATAAGGTGTGAGGTAACAGCATTATAAACATAAGGTGTGAGGTAACAGCATTATAAACATAAGGTGTGAGGTAAGAGCCTGGTAATCATCGGAAAAATATGATTTCTATATAAAAAAAATAATGCTTACATCGTTTCGTTAAAATAAAAAGTTTCTATTCTTGTATTCATAGTCTTGCAGTGGTGTGATATTTTTTACGTTATAAAAAAATGAAACTAATACTTTTTGAAAGCGAACATTAGCGCAATTCATTGCTATTTGAAAACAAATTTAACGCAACCAATTGCCGCATATCTTGGTACCGTATGAACATTTTGAAAGTGTTAGTGACGTCACAGATTTAGACCACGCAGCAACCAGCCTGCGTATTCATATGGCGAGAGCGCCTTTCCAGCGCTTAAACACAATGCGTGACGTCAGAACAGCCTATGAAGACCTTTATGAACGTTGAATTTGAACTCAAGTCAGTTAAAATAATGACGAGG
The DNA here is from genome assembly GCA_944989445.1 of Ampullaceana balthica. NCBI lineage: Eukaryota > Metazoa > Mollusca > Gastropoda > Lymnaeidae > Ampullaceana > Ampullaceana balthica. Next base: position 77,039 of record CALYLW010000861.1, read on the forward strand.
AAGCGATAGATATAGATAGCTGCCACCATAACATAATAATTCTAATATTGACTGCGTTTTTGGCGAGGGGACAGCGGCGTTCTATCCACTAGGCTGGGGCCTACGAACCTTTTAGGGTCTACGAAAGCCAGAAAAATGTATTGAAAATATAAGTGAACTGCTATAGCTGAAATATTTAATTTATCGCAAATTGAAGACACGTGAGAAAGCTTATGACTCTAACGATGTAAGCTCATGACATGAGCTTATTCCAGTGTGTTAACTTACTTTCTTTCTCTTTGTATGAGCAATTCCCAAATGATGACCTCAAATTTAAATGTAGTTTACCACACTTAGCACTTTTCAAACAAAGTCTTGGTTGGGCGGATAATCACTGAAGGGACATAAGTTCTGTCTGAAAGACGAATGTTCAGCTTTAGAATTTGTGTGAAAATTCAATGTTAGTTCTGGAAAGCAATACTTACATTTGGAAAACTTTTCACCAACCTATTATAGTTCTATAATGCTTCTATATCATAGTTTTATTATCAACAAATATTTGTGCACATTAAAATTAAAGAGACTCGTCAGTAAATGCCTGATCCACTTCGGGTGGATACATCCCAATATATGCATGGGCATTGGAAACAGTTTCACTGATTGACGGATGTCTCTCATGGGCATTGGAAACAGTTTCACTGATTGACGGATGTCTCTCATGGGCATTGGAAACAGTTTCACTGATTGACGGATGTCTCTCATGGGCATTGGAAACTGTTTCACTGATTGACGGATGTCTCTAATGGGCATTGGAAACAGTTTCACTGATTGACGGATGTCTCTCATGGGCATTGGAAACAGATTCACTGATTGACGGATGTCTCTCATGGGCATTGGAAACTGTTTCTTTGATTGACGGATGTCTCTCATGGGCATTGGAAACTGTTTCACTGATTGACGGATGTCTCTCATGGGCATTGGAAACAGTTTCACTAATTCACGGAGGTCTCTCATGGGTATTGGAAACAGTTTCACTAATTCACGGAGGTCTCTCATGGGCATTGGAAACAGTTTCACTAATTCACGGAGGTCTCTCATGGGCATTGGAAACAGTTTCACTGATTGACGGATGTCTCTCATGGGCATTGGAAACTGTTTCACTGGTTGACAGAGGTTTGTCCAGAATAAAGTAAAACCTTTCAGTAGTGTTGAGTAAGGTGCTCACACTTACTATCATATTAAAGCTCTTTAAAATTGTCAAAATGTTTAATACAAGAGTGCCTAGAGCCTACGACGACCTTAAAACAGCAAAAGTATTCAGCAATGATAAGCTCATATTTAGGCCACGGTTAAAATCCAATACCTGGTCAAGCCTAACGACTAACTTGCATTTTCCATTAGGCTGAGATCAACGTTCAGAGATTCCGTTTAAAGATATCGAGATGTTCCCAAAGATACAAATAATCCGCTGCGTGTATAGGAAATGATGTGGTCGAGAAATAGGTGTGTAAAAGAGGGAGATTTCATTTGATACCAAAGCAAGAAGATGGAGTTTGGGGCAAGTCTAGTGAATGAGACGCACTTCAGTTTAAAATAAATACCGTAGGCTTTAAATGGCATCAATAAATGTGCGGGGTTTGAAGCATAGACGTACTATCAAAATATCTTTTCCATTAATCACTCCAAAAGACCTATAGCATTCAACATTTCAAATCCTTTATATTAACTCGTAGCGCCTGCTTGTCTGTCGCAAAAACTTTGGATTAACTTTTAACCCACTTCCCGGTATCCTATCGAGCTTAAATTTTGCAGGCAGACTTGTGGCGACGATAAAAAGGATCTTTCAAAATGTTACATCGATTGAATGTACTGTAATAAAATTAATGAATTTTTAGCTTATCTCTATGTATCTCTATGTAGCATATAAATGTTTATGCTTGTCTTTCACGCGGTGCGTATTATATTAAACATACATTAAAAATTGTTTGCCTATCTGTAAATGTTTATGTTAGTCGATCGCGCGGAGCGTATTATATTAAACATACCTTTAGATATGTCTCATATATAAAGGATTTTAGTCAAATACTTTGTTTTTTTATTTGTTCATTAAACAGCCAATCTGAGGAAAGGGAAAAAGACGCTGTAATATGGTTAGGCTAAGGGGCCAACATTTTTGTCGAGTCCAGATCCTAAAGATAAAATAAACAACGCCAGATAAACGAACATGTCTTAATCTTCCGCCTTGCACAGGACAAAGCAACAACAAACAAGTTAATTCCCAACGCCAGTAAGTCAAACAAGATAAATTGACAATACGTTCTCAACAAAACACCTTTATCTTTGCGCACACAATCAAATAAGACCAACCCCTCTTCCACTCAAAAGTGTTTTAAGAGTGACGCCAATTCTGACTACGAAAAATATCACACAGCTTCAGCATCGAGTAATAATGAATATCTGGATGGTGTGTGCATTCTTCAAGATTGCCGAAAACCAAAGGACATGTAGCGAAAATGTTGATTTTACTAAAAAAAAATGCAAGTCTGTGTTGGTTTTTTGTGTGTGTTGTTGTTGTTGTTTGGCTGAATGTGTGTTGCTGTGTTCATGGCTATGTATTGGCTGTGTAAGTGGATGTGGCTGTGTGTGTGGCACAATAAAGAAACATACTTTATTGTTCTGATTATCATTTATGAAAGAGAAAAACGCACTTTGTTAGTTTTGCAAAAAACTTGCAATACTATCGACCAGATCAGTCTTTGTCTTCGTGAGACCTGGGCCATGTCGGTACTACCCCATTCTGGTCGACTGACCTGTCACAAGCGCTTAGGGATCAACTCGCCATTGGAGTACTTCAGGTCAAGTTGGAGTGATCCTTATGAGACTAATTCGTTGTCCAGGATTGTGAATAACATTGTCATTTGCTAGCTACAGGTTGGGAGAATGATAGTTTTGACATGAACTGTTAAACATAATTTCAAATGTTAATTTTAAATACTTAGACTCATCAGGAATCTAATACTTCAAATTATTTGTTAAAAAATAAATATTTTAAAAATGTTCATTAAAAAAATAAGCGTTAGCCCCAATTTTATTTGGTTTGTTCTTGTTATTCTTGTTGCATGCCGTCAAAATTTAAATAGGAGTGAAGCAATAAAATAAGAAACAACTTTTCAAATTGGCATTTTTAATTCTGTCTTCTGATATGTTTTATCCCATATTGAACTTGTCAACGTTGCCTCAACCTTTTACCACGACCACGTAGCCATATACCTGGGGCGCCATTGGTCGTTACTTTGAGGCAATAAAAGAGTCATAAACTTGAATTATGCAATTAAAGTGAGAAGCTGAAACATGGGCTGTTGATTATTGAGTTAGTTTGTCTTCCTGTTAGGGGTGAGTGTGGCTAATTCAAAAACAGATGGGGGTAGATAATTGAATAACAGATGGGTTGGGTAGTAGCTATTTAAATCACAGATGGTTATAGATAATTCAACAACAGATGATTGTAACTTGTAGCTAATTCAATAACAAATGGGTTTAACTAATTCAATAACAGATGGGTGTAGCGAATTCAAAAACAGATGCCGGTAGCTAATTAAATTAGTTCGTTCTTCTGTTAAAGATAATTGTAGCTAATTAAATTAGTCGGTCTCTTCGTTTAAAATCTCAAATCATTTGTAAGAAACAAGATTTTAAATATGATACCGTTTTTATTTTCTTGCCATCATTCATTTTCAATTAATGCAGGGATAAATTTTGGCCAGTTTGAGAACTGCTAAAGTAGATAATATAAAAGTGTAGGTGGGTGTTTAAGTGATGGGCTTAATAGTGGGCTTAAAGTCTATTTGCACAGGATTTTTTAAAATAAATGTTACAGTACTTAAATGGGAATAATCGGAGATAAGGTAGGGCAGAGTAAAAGCACTTGAGCTAAGGTAAGCTACAGTTTAAACACCTGAGCTAAGGTAAGCTACAGTTTAAACACCTGAGCTAAGGTAAGCTACAGTTTAGACACCTGAGCTAAGGTAAGCTACAGTTTAAACACCTGAGCTAAGGTAAGCTACAGTTTAAACACCTGAGCTAAGGTAAGCTACAGTTTAAACACCTGAGCTAAGGTAAGCTACAGTTTAAACACCTGAGCTAAGGTAAGATACAGTTGAAACCCCCGAGGTAAGGTAAGATAGAGGTAAAAAACCTGAGCTTAGGTAAGCTATAGGTAAAAAAAACCAGTTAAGTAATCTACAGTTTTAACTCCTGGAGTAATTTAAAGGAAAGCACCTGTATCTCTATCCACACACATTAATGCCCTCATAGCCATACCCCACACCTATATCCCACATACAGCCATACCCCAAAACCTATATCCCACATACAGCCATACCCCACACCTATATCCCACATACAGCCATACCCCACACCTATATCCCACATACAGCCATACCCCACACCTATATCCCACATACAGCCATACCCCACACCTATATCTCTCAAAACACAAAAGCCCACATACAGCCATACCCCACACCTATATCTCTCAAAACACAAAAGCCCACATACAGCCATACCCCACACCTATATCTCTCAAAACACAAAAGCCCACATACAGCCATACCCCACACCTATATCTCTCAAAACACAAAAGCCCACATACAGCCATACCCCACACCTATATCTCTCAAAACACAAAAGCCCACATACAGCCATACCCCACACCTATATCTCTCAAAACACAAAAGCCCACATACAGCCATACCCCACACCTATATCTCTCAAAACACAAAAGCCCACATACAGCCATACCCCACACCTATATCTCTCAAAACACAAAAGCCCACATACAGCCATACCCCACACCTATATCTCTCAAAACACAAAAGCCCACATACAGCCATACTCCTCACCTGTATTTCCAACCACACACATATATGCCCACATAGCCATTCTTCATACCAAACTCTATCCACATCCTCCCATGGCTTCTTGCCTTATACCCTGCCATTTACCTAAATCAAATCGGAACTTTCAAAGAAATCTCATTTCACCGAAAATTTTCACTTAACGACTTGTTCAAGGTCTGTTCCTCAGTTAGCTGGGGGGAGGGGGGTTGGGGTGAGGGAAGGGGGTTTGGGGTGAGGGGGGGGGGTTGGGGTGAGGGAGGAAACAACTGTTCCTCTATTAGCTAGGGTGAAGGGGGGTTGGGGTGAGGGGGTTGGGGTGAGGTAAGGGGGTTTGGGTGAGGGGGGGGTTTGGGGTGATGGAGGAAACAACTGTTCCTCCATTAGCTGGGGTGAGAGGGGGTTTGGGGTGAGGGGGTTTTGGGTTGATGGGGGTTGGGGTGAGGGAGGAAACGACTGTTCCTACATTAGCTGGGGGGAGGGGGGCTGGGGTGAGGGAGGAAACAACTGATTCGAATAATTGAATCCATTCCATATTACGAAGAGGGATCTATATAGCTTAAAGCTAGACGGGAATACGTTACTTCCAGTCGGATGTAGAACTTCTACAAGTAAAACAGAATTTACATGTGAATTTAAAAAAAAATTGTTGTTTTTTGTTTGTTTTGGAAGCTTGCACTGAAGTGAATGTAATGAAAGTTATATTCTATATCGCCACCACCTCCCCACCACCTCGTATTCACATAAACATCACCAGACATACCACCAAGTTAGCTAGTCAAGTATCCCTACCCTATAAAACAAACATAAAATAAAATAATTATTTAAAAATTAATTGGAAAGTTTTTTCTAACAATTAAATGTGTAAATTTTGTAACGTTAAGCGAGGCAATATAAAATGTTGTTGCCAAATCTGTTTATATAAAAAAAAGAGTAAAATGAAAAATAAGATTCATTAACTGGACTACTCTCTATTATCAATTAGCCGCCTTTTATAAAAAACCTAAAATTAAAACAAAAGTAAAATAAATCAATCACAATAAAATAACAAATAAAATAATAATATAATAGGCAATGTTCAAATACGTCCAGCATTGACATAACCTCCTGTATAAAGTTAGGCTAATGATGTCGATACGATTCTTTGTTCTCTGCCTATGCTATCTTTTCTGCTTATCTTTCAACAATAATTGACATAATACAGATGGCTTAGTTATTCTAGCTACAAATGGTAAAGATTTGTAATAATATGGAAAATCTTGACAAAATATCTCTAGTTTAGGTGGTCAGATTACAACACTCCTACCCCTGATTCATGCGTCACTGTTATCAAACCCTAACCCTAACCCTTTAATACCACCCATTAGGCCTGATTCCACCCCAAACAACTCCTTACCGCAGTGACAGAGAACAGCCGATAGACCGGGCGTTACTAAACATGGTCACATATGTGATCACAGATGTAATCACTGGCTGAGAAAGCAGACGCCAAGTGAGATCTGATTGATTTGATCAGGGAACTAAGAGATTGAAAATGATGTAACATTTAGTTACATGTTCCAACTACAGTGGGGCCCGCTTAAGTTGACGGCCTCGGGGTATGAAAAATGGCGCCGAGATAACCGATCACCGAGTTAAACGAAAACCAATATGGCGGCAAAATATTAACTTGAGCTTGAAATTTCTTTATAATTATATACATGATGTGCGTTAATTAGTGATGGGACGATTAATCGGAATCGTATCGGAATATCGGGACCCTATTTCTTCACTCTTTCCTAAGGTTGTTAAGACCGTTGGTTTTTAAGGACCGTTTAAGTTTAAATATAACCCTTTATTGCGTTAGCGCAGTTTTTTTCCCTAGTACATAACTACATGCATAAGGAACTCATCTATTCCTGCCCGCCACACCGCGTGCGCGCGCAGGGTCCACTGGTGACTGGTGACATTCCTTACAAGCTACACAAATACATAACCCACCCGTCCCCTCAGCTTACAATGGACTCAGAATTCCTTCGGTAACTTGATTGCTAATCGGACTAACCAACAACAATGGTGTGGGAGATTGAGAGTGGGGGTTGGTAAACTGTAGTCTGTTATATTATATATTTTAAAATCTGAGGAGCTTTGTTTACAGTAAGCACCCTATGATTTTTCGTCCCATCACTAGCGTTAATAAATGAGAATGTACATTTACATGCACATGATTTTGGAGGTTTTTTTTACACAAAGGCGTTGCCGTTATTTGTTTATCATGACCTATATATGACTCATAACAAAGCGAACTCTTCTCTATAAAAGTGTACAAAAACAAATTAGGAACTCCTTTTGAACTTTTGCACCTTCAACTTTGATACATTTTAATTAATTCTAACCAATAGTTAAATGGCTTTTGCACACTGCCACTTCTTATGAATCATGAATGAAACAATGAGAACAAAGCAGTAGTATTAGAGTCAAAATGAGGTTGAAGGATGAATAATTGCCAATGACAACAAGTCTGCACACGGTACATTTTGTTATTCCATACGAAACGAAATGTTTTAGACATGCGATTCTGCGTGTATCTTTGCTATTGGAGCAATTACCTAATACTCGGCATCACTTACGCGGCCGATTGCCGAGTATCTCCAAGCATACGAAAATCGGCCGATGCCGAGTAGCCGAACAGATCGGTTCAGCCCTATCGATAAGACCATATTCAAAAGCTGGCTATTTAAAAGTATTTAAGTTAGTAACACAGCGCTGTGAGCAAGCGGGCTGTGACGTCACCACCGAGGCGGAAACTTTATGCCTTCTCTTGGTTATAAAAAATCACATCTAACATTTTCAAAAGCTGACGATTGGTCATGGGGATCGAGATGACCAACACTAAGTGGCAAATTTGGCACTCTTATGTGCTCGAGGTATTAGGGTTCGGCGACTTAAAATAATGGAACTAACCGCTGAGAAAATGCAAAGACAAAGAGAATTTGGCGGTTCCAAAAAAAAATAATAAAAAAAAATAAGTCGACTTAATAGAGCTGGCGAGTTAACCAGGGCTCGAGTTAAGTGGGCCCCACTGTAGTCAAATTTTAGTAATGTGGTACACTTTAGTCAAAGTTTAGACGTGTGGTACATACATGTTAAACTTTGGTCTTTGCAGTACAGACTAATCAAAGTTTAGCCGTGTGGTAAAGACGTATCAAAGTTTTAAAACAAAATATTTTCAATATAATCGATTGAGTAGATAAGTGCCTTATGTAATTTAAATATTTTTTTTAAAATTGTGTGAGTGTGTGTATGGCTTGCATGCGTGTGTATGTGTATGTTTGGGTGTGTGTGTGTGGAAATTTCTTTATGCATTATTAATGTTCTATAACAACCTTTCAAAAAATATTGGGATTCAGTTTCCTTTAAAAATTGAGAAAATCGATTAAATTCAAGGCTTCTTCTGACATATTTGAGAACCATTTTAAATTATGAAAACACAAAACTTTCCCTATCTTTTCATCTTTATTACACGCTTCTATTTTTGTCTTTCAGTTCGGTAATAAACTTGTTTTGATGGTTGAAATGTAGGTTGCTCTGGTTTGACAGATCTTGATCATTACTTCCAGTTATAAGTACTGCCAAGACATCTAGATAGCTACAGCTGAGACATCTAGACTGGATGAAATTAAGACATTTAGATAGCTACAGCTGAGACATCTAGACTGGATACTGTTAATACACCTAGATAGCTACAGCTGAGACATCTAGATTGGATACAGTTAATACACATAGATAGCTACAGCTGAGACATCTAGAATGGATGAAATTAAGACATTTAGATAGCTACAGCTGAGACATCTAGACTGGATACTGTTAATACATCTAGATAGCTACAGCTGAGACATCTAGACTGGATACAGTTAAAACATCTAGATAGCTACAGCTGAGACATCTAGACTGGATACAGTTAATACATCTAGATAGCTACAGCTGAGACATCTAGACTGGATACAGCTAATACATCTAGATAGCGACAGCTGAGACATCTAGACTGGATACAGTTAAGACATTTAGACAAATTATTGCAGAGCATCTTTTGATGTGTCCTCGAAATAATTGAGTCTTAATCATATTTATGTATTAAATTTGTGTCTGGTGTATTTTCTATCGATTATTATATGTAATGTTATGATTTGCCTTAGTCATGATTATTAGCGACTTATTTTTATTGTTTTATGAATATGAGCAAATTTTAGTCGACATAACTATTTGAGATTCATCCTCAACATTATTTCCTCATTGCGATTGGCCATAAAACAAACGTTGCTACATATCGTGACAAAATATCTTTAATTTATTCAGATAACAACACTCCTATGCTTGACTCGTACGTCACTGGTGTCTAACCCTAACTCTAGCCCGTACCCGTACTCCCGATTCATGCGTCACCGGTGTCAAACCCTAACCCTAGCCCGTACCCATACTCCCGATTCATGCGTCACCGGTGTCAAACCCTAACCCTAGCCCGTACCCGTACTCCCGATTCATGCGTCACCGGTGTCAAACCCTAACCCTAGCCCGTACCCGTACTCCCGATTCATGCGTCACCGGTGTCAAACCCTAACCCTAGCCCGTACCCGTACTCCCGATTCATGCGTCACCGGTGTCAAACCCTAACCCTAGCCCGTACCCGTACTCCCGATTCATGCGTCACCGGTGTCAAACCCTAACCCTAGCCCGTACCCATACTCCCGATTCATGCGTCACCGTGTCAAACCCTAACCCTAGCCCGTACCCTACTCCCGATTCATGCGTCACCGGTGTCAACCCTAACCCTAGCCCGTACCCGTACTCCCATTCATGCGTCACCGGGTCAAACCCAACCCTAGCCCGTACCCATACCCCGATCATCGTCACCGTCAAACCCAACCCAGCCCCAACCCTACTCCCGATCACCAGTCACCATAACCCACCCCAACCCACAGTGACCGATAACAGCCAATGTCTTGAAGCAACTGTAATGGGATTTTTTTTTGGGGGGGGTGGGGTGGGGTTGGGGCGGACAATGATCTACCGACCTCCCTATTAGGACGCGATGCGGGGGCGGTGACCCCAGGTTGGCAGACGAATACGGAGGACCTAAATGTGATTAGATGGAAATGATGATATTGTAGTAGAAAAGCAAATATGATTTATTACAAACTCCCAACCCGAAAAAAAGCGCATCAAATCTGATCAGCATGACTCTCTAGAAAGTATGGCCCATATAATCAGCCCTTTAAAACGTTCTGCAAAATGTTGAATGAGTAATTTACAGCAACGGTCAGTAAATAATTGACAAGAACCGACGGTAAATAGTTTACAGCAATCGTCAGTAAACCGTTTTACAGCAAACTTCAGTAAATCGTTTACATCAATCGATATCAGTTAGCTTTGCTTTGTCAACTGAGAAAGATGTTAGCGTTAAACTAGGAAGAAGTGCAAGGGATGAGGAAGAGAAAGTCTTAGAACATTTAATAACAACAGCCTTTCACAAAAATCCTCTTTCAAACAGCCTTTCACAACAGCCTCTTACAAACAGCCTTTCACAAACAGCCTCTTACAAACAGCCTCTCACAAACAGCCTCTCACAAAGAGACATTCACAAACAGCGTACTACAAAGAGCCTTTCACAAACAGCCTCTCACAAAGAGCCGTTCACAAAAGCCTCTTACAAACAGACAAAGAGCCTTTCGCAAACAGCCTTTCACAAACAGCCTCTTTCAAAAGCCTCTCACAAACAGCTTCTCACGAACAGCCTCTCACAAAAAGCCACTTTCTGCTCTACTGCAAATAAACAGCCTCTACCCACCTCCAACTTCAATCCAAACCAACCTACACGGCAGTTACAGTGTAGAGGCTACAGCTAACGGACTACACGGCAGCGGCAGCTACAGTGTAGAGGCTACAGCTAACGGACTACACGGCAGCGGCAGCTACAGTGTAGAGGCTACAGCTAACGGACTACACGGCAGCGGCAGCTACAATGTAGAGGCTACAGCTAACGGACTACACGGCAGCGGCAGCTACAGTGTAGAAGCTACAGCTAACGGACTACACGGCAGCGGCAGCTACAGTGTAGAAGCTACAGCTAACGGACTACACGGCAGCGGCAGCTACAGTGTAGAAGCTACAGCTAATGGACTACACGGCAGATGCAGCTACAGTGTAGAAGCTACAGCTAACGGACTACACGGCAGAGGCAGCTACAGTGTAGAAGCTACAGCTAACGGACTACACACACAATCAAATTGACATATTCCTAATCCTACGTTCTCGCGTCACAGCAACAAAGGCGTCATTTTGTCACGGGCAAGTTGAAACACTGCGAGACTCTAAATTATGATACAGGATAATCCTGTCCCGAGGCGAGATAATCTCCCCCACGCTAGGCTTTTGGGGGTCATTTAGAAACAACGCAGGTCCTTTATGCAAAGCGGTTAAAATCCGGATGGAAATAGTTGCAGCTTGATACGCGACAAATGAATAGTCAATGGATCATTAAAGAATAATCAACATTAAAAACAGTCTTTAAAAACTAGTCTTATATTAAAAAGCACTAATTTTCTACTTTTAATCTACGCATTTTACAGTAAGTGCAAAGCCAGCTTACCTTTTGACTATAAATCCCTTATATATGAGACACAACTAAAAGTAGTGTTATGTTTAAAAGCGACATTTACAGACTGAAACACAATTATCTCCCCTGGTTTTAAAACTTGGCGCAGGGACGGTAGGGGGTGTGAACAGTGACGGTCGGCGTCAACGAGTGGACTAGGCACGTGAAAAAATTATAAACAAATAGTGGGACGGTTCGGATTAAACTTACAAAGCAAGTTAATATAAGACTAGTAATAAAAAAAACCCGTAAAAACAAAGTTTTTGACTATAAATCCCTTATATATGAGACATAACTAACAGTATTGATTATTTTCAAACACGACAAACATACAGACTGAATCTGTCTTAACTCAACTTTGCTTCATAACCCTGAAGTCTGGTCACCGATTCGCTTGACCGAGCTCAGCGTGACACGTAAAATGTAAACAAAAGTGCCCCGGCGCTTCGATGGGTCGCCTCAACGCGTCAACTCAAACTTTCACGTGGGAAAAAAAACAATAAAAAACTGTGAAATGAATTACATACCTCATATTAGGATAAACTAAAAATGCATTAATTTAATTACGGTACGTTCGATCGATCTGAAATTTTGATACGATGCATTGTTAGGTTAGACGGGCCCGTGTGCCAAATTTCAGCTCGATCGGATCACGGGAAGTGGGTCATTTTTTGACTTTTGTTTTTCCGCCCGCCCGCCCATGAGATGACGACAGACAGAGAGAGACAACAGTGAAGTTAATTAAGGGATTTAAATAAAACAAACCCGTAAAAACAAAGTTTTTGACTATAAATCCCTTATATATGAGACATAACTAACAGTATTGATTATTTTCAAACATTTACAGACTGAATCTGTCTTAACTCAAGTTTGCTTCATAACCCTGGGGGGGGGGAGGGTGAGAGGGGAAAAGTCTGGTCACCGATTCGCTTGACCGAGCTCAGCGTGACACGTAAAATGTAAACAAAAGCGCCGCGGTGCTTCGATGGGTCGCCTCAACGCGTCTACTCAAACTTTCATGTGGAAAAAAACCAATAACAAACAGTGAATTTGAATTACATACCTCATATAAGGATAAACTAAAAATGCATTAATTTAATTACGGTACGTTCGATCGATCTGAAATTTTGATACGATGCATTGTTAGGTCAGACGGGTCCGTGTGCCAAATTTCAGCTCGATCGGATCACGGGAAGTGGGTCATTTTTGACTTTTGTTTTTCCGCCCGCCCGCCCATGAGATGACGACAGACAGAGAGAGAGAGAGACAGAGAGAGACGGCGGTGAAGTTAATATAAGGGATTTAAAAACACTCACAACAAGTGTTGGTTCTAATGTCATGAACATACTGTAAAAGTAAAGAAATGCGATTTTAAATGCAGATACGTATGTGTCTAATGTTGAAGTGAGTGTAATGCTGTTATGGGTCTGATGTTGTTCTGAGTCTGTTGATATCAGTGTAATTTTGTTTCGAGTCTGACGGTGATCCCGCCTTGTTGCTGATATTTCATGTAGATGTTGATATGTTTCGTGTTTTAATCTATTTTAGAGTAGTTAGAAGAGACGAGGTAATCCGAAGAAAATAATGTAAAAAAATTAAATTGTACTTTCGTTTTTTAAAGTGATTTGATGATCTCTACACTCTAGTGGAGGTTAGGGGGTGGAGACTTTAACTTGACAAGTTAGGGTTAGCGGATGGAGGTTTTAGACTTAACCTAAACCCAGTTAGGGTTTGTCGATGAAAGATTTCTGCTAATAAACTATAGCAAGTTAAAGTTAATATAATTTATTTTTTTATCTCTCTTGCAATACAACGCTTGAATATTTGATCCCTCCCCCAGCCATTCCCAAGCTTTATTAGACGTTCTACTTACACGGATCAACCAATCAAATAAACCAACATTTCATACTGTAGCTTTAAACAAAGTCCATCCATTTCACAGACAAGACGTTCCCCAGCAAGACCCTCATCCTGAACCAGACGGTCACTTGCGGTCATATCACGCCAGGGAAATTCGCGGCTCCAACGTTTTCCTGTGCTGATCTAAGGTAAACATCATGTTAGTTCAATACTTAAGGATAACATTAGATGAAAATATCGTAAACACGGAGTTGTTCACAATTTATATATATAATTCACCAGGACAAGCACAATACGTGTGCAAATAATCATGACGAATGACCCTCGCTAGTGTCGACCAATCACAGTTTATGGTTGGCAAGTGAGAGTGGTGCAGGGTGGGGGGCAGGTAACAACAACCGCAGTGCACATGTCTCGAGACCAACAATGCGTTGGCGCCCACCCCACCCCCCCAACGACGTTCACTCGCGTTGTTTTCATTTCTGCGTGCTGCTACTTGTGTCCGTTCTCTCCCACCCATTTTCTTTCACTATCTGTGAGCAAGTCTGCGGCGTATGTTACGCCGTGGGTCGAATCTAGTTTCTAAAAATTCTTTATATCAAGACAATAGAGTAAATAAGTTACAGGATTTTAAAACACGAATTAACCGACCTATTAACAAGCCCAAGTGTTAACGAGTACCCCTCTAACCAGACCCACTTTATCTAACAACTATATTCCCTTGAGGGATATTAAAGATTAATCATTGGACTAATTTATGCTTTCACGAATCCCATTCAAATCCAATGGATCGTCCTCTGATACATCAATGTCCGTTGGGATGTTCTCTTCTCTTATCAGGCATATGTGTAATAATAATATATCACAAAACTATTGTTTTCATAGATCAGACAGCCAGATATGTAAGCTAGCAAACATTGTTTTTATTGATTGGTAACCTTGAACATATTTGAATCAAATTATAAACCGAAATTGCATTTAAATAAACATAAGTATGGCAGTATTCAAAGACGATCATTACCTATCAACATCTTGTATATCGCCCGGGCATAAACACAGTTTTGAGAACATAGACGAAAGCGCCGCGGGTGGTGGTCTTCTACTGCCTGCCACTCTCTCTCTTTAAGGTCTTATCTTAAAGTTTAACGATATTTCTATCGAATTCCATCAAAGTGTCACTTCAGCCGTCATTGCGCAACATCATTTCAATGACAACTGTCACTCGAAATAGTTACTTTACGGATTTAAAATCCCGTGACACAGTCTGGTGACATTCTTTGGAGGTATTATGACATTCATCAATATGTCAAGTCACCCATCCATCTATCACGACATTCATCGTTATGTCAAGTTACCCGTCCATCTATCACGACATTCATCGTTATGTCAAGTCACCCGTCCATCTATCACGACATTCATCAATATGTCAAGTCACCCGTCCATCTATCACGACATTCATCAATATGTCAAGTTACCCGTCCATCTATCACGACATTCATCGTTATGTCAAGTTACCCGTCCATCTATTACGACATTCATCAATATGTCAAGTTACCCGTCCATCTATCACGACATTCATCGTTATGTCAAGTTACCCGTCCAACTATCACGACATTCATCAATATGTCAAGTCACCCTTCCATCTATCACGACACTCATCAATATGTCAAGTTACCCGTCCATCTATCACGACATTCATCGTTATGTCAAGTTACCCGTCCATCTATCACGACATTCATCAATATGTCAAGTCACCCGTCCATCTATCACGACACTCATCAATATGTCAAGTTACCCGTCCATCTATCACGACATTCATCGTTATGTCAAGTTACCCGTCCAACTATCACGACATTCATCAATATGTCAAGTCACCCGTCCATCTATCACGACACTCATCAATATGTCAAGTTACCCGTCCATCTATCACGACATTCATCGTTATGTCAAGTTACCCGTCCAACTATCACGACATTCATCAATATGTCAAGTCACCCGTCCATCTATCACGACATTCATCAATATGTCAAGCAACTCGTCGCTGTCTAATTGCCTAAGATCGTTCTGGTCACTCCAGAGTCGACGGGAGCCGCCTTGCCTACGGCTACTACTTTGGATGGGCAGTCGGTCAAGATGACCAGAGGTGCCAGGAAACATCCGGGGTCCATGAGTTTGCGCAGTTGTGCCTCATGATGCTCAAGGCCATCAACGTGGAGAAGATGGGCTTCAAGGCAGTCTACGTGAGTCCTAGAGTAATTGGTGCACATGGATTGTGATTGGATGACGTCGTGTGTGCACATATATTGTGATTGGATGACGTCGTGTGTGCACATATATTGTGATTGGATGACGTCGTGTGTGCACATTGATTGTGATTGGATGACGTCTTGTGTGCACATTGATTGTGACTGGATGACGTCTTGTGTGCACATTGATTGTGACTGGACGACATCTTGTGTGCACATTGATTGTGATTGGGTGACATCTTGTGTGCACATTGATTGTGACTGGACGACATCTTGTGTGTACATTGATTGTAACTGGCTGACATTGTGTTTGTACATTGATTGGGACTGGATTTCATCTTGTGCGCACATTGATTGTGACTGGATGACATCGTGTTTGCACATTGATTGTGACTGGATGACATCGTGTTTGCACATTGATTGTGACTGGATGACATCATATGTGCAAATTTATTTTATTTTCAAGATGTGCGTTGTTGGCTCTGACCAGTCTTTGGTTTTATCAGTAAATTAATTATTTTGAAAATAATTATTATTCTCATCTTATCTTATCTTATATTGTCTTATGTAATTTTATTATAATTATATACATTACAGATGCTTTTCTCTGAAGAAGATTGTTGGTTCTTTGCCTATCCATGGTTTGAGTCTTGCCTTGCAATTTTGTTAGAGTTTTAAATGTTGATTTTGTGTTTGTTGTCTTGGTTTGTTCAGGCAACCCATACCACAGCGTGAATGCCAGACGAGGAGAATGGTGATTTGTATGCTTTTGTTCTTTCTTATGAAAAATACAGTTTTTATCTAATGTCTATTTGAATTTGAGCATTGTTTTAGAATAATTTTAGATCGTTGTTTTGTATTTCAATGTCACACTTATTGCTATGTTGTAGCTATTATTGCCAATTTTCTGCTTATTTTTCTATCTTCTAATGTTTGTCGGTCTGTTGTTGTATCTAATTATTCTAATGGGGTTACTTTTGTCAGATGTGAACTTGTTCTTATTTCTCTTAATTTTCTTTAGTAGATTGGTCACATACAGCATATGCATATTCTAGTGTAGGTCTGACAAGTGTAAGGTATCTTCGCGTGTCTAATAGAGTAGAAAACGACTCTAGAAACTTAAAAATCTTTACTAGAATTATTCCACGAAAGCAATGAACGTGTATTATTAAATCATTATTAGTTAAGAAAGTAGAACTGTTGTATTGCAATAACCAACAATAGAATTCCTCAAATAAACATTCCATTCTACCAGTTTCCATTTCCCACCGATCCACTTCTAGTTCCACAAAGCAGTTTCTAAAATCCAAAGTTTTACATTATTTGTTCCACCAATCGGCTTCCAGTTTTTACAAATCAGCTCGAAAAGTCTACCAACCAGATTCATTGTACTATCAAAATAGTCTCCACGTGTTCTTTGTGTCCTCAGATTCCCAAGTCTACGTGTGCCTACATCAATGAGACCAGGCGATTACTAAAGCGATTCTCGGCCTCCGAGTACAGATGGACCGACTTACCACCGGGATGGGGCTGGACCGAAACGATACAGTGCATGACCGATTACCCAAGTTAATCATTATTGTACTTCGATTTTTTAAATTACTTATTGGAGCATATGAAAGCCTTTGAGGGTATTTAAATTTATTTTATTTGCACAATTCCAAAGTGCGAAATTCACTCTTTGCCTAAATCAGTGATTCCCAACCCTTTTTTGGGTGGCGACCCCTTTTTATAAAAACCATGTGACCCGCGACCCCCGTGAAATTTAAATAAGTCATTTTCAATAAAGTTTTTACAAAATAGAGGAAATTTACATTATAGTTAATATTTTTAGTCGACAGTTGGCAGCCCCAAGAAAACCCGTCGTGACCCACAGGAGCGACCAACAGATTAGGAACCGCTGGCCTAAATGATACTTTCATGACTAAATAAGTCTTTTAAAAACTAAAATAACTAAATATTTATTTAAAGGAAACTAGCAAAGCATTTACTGGAAAAAGCAAACAAATAAAAACAATTTGAATAAAAAAGATTCAATCATTTGCGATAATATGTATTTATAAGCTTATGCTAGTTCTGGGGACCGTTGGAAAACAATTACGTTTACAATACCTGCCCCATACAATCACTATTGCTCGCCTTTTATTGTGTCTTTCTTTCCATGTCTCAAAATGTAAAACGATTGGTTTGGGAAACAACGGGAGATTACTGTAAATAATACTTCATTAAACTTTTCTTTATGCGTTATTTATGCCTTACCTTTGTTGACGGCTAGCTCTTTTTACATGAATTGCCTTGTCTTTTTTCAGAAAATAAATTTGCTAAATATTTTACCTGCAATTTTTTTCACTATAAGTTGAAAAACATTCTTGCCTAAATAATATCTTGCGGTGATTGTAATGTATTTTTGTGTGTGTGGACAAATTTCGTCTCTGATTTATATTTGTGTTGTAATAATTTATCTTCATATGAAATAGATCAATAAATGATTCACGTAGTGGTTGCTTATATGTGGTATTAAAGAGTTATTTCAACAGATCTGACCAGTAGTATGTTTTTTTTAAAAAGTCCTACCATTTAGTTCAAGTTGACGTAAGGGACAACCAGGACTTTATATCCACGTCATTAGATAATGACATGAACCTTGTCATGGTTTTTTTTATATTTAGCTTTTTTATGTTCTCAGGACACACAGTTTTTTTATTCCCAGTATTTTTCTAAGCGCAGCTCCCCCCTCCGTCACTAATTTCCCCCACCAATAAAATCCTAGTGTGTCAAATTTCTAATATAATGATAAATGAATGAATGGATCTATTGTATTTTTATCTTTATATTTAAATCATATTTCGATATTATTGATTTTTATTGTACTTTTTGTATATAATTGAACGCAAATGTATTTACAAAATTGTTTATTACATTCACTTAAATATATAAAAGTTATTTCAGCTTCAAGGAAAGATTGATGAAGAAAAGGTGAACAATAAGCTGGATAGATTCGGTAAAACTTTTGTAACAAATCGAAGTCACTGAGGCGTAAGAGAAGGGCTGAAAAAAAACATTGTTGAAATTATTTAAATAAATATAATCAAATTGTTAATTGTTTGTTTGTCTGTTTGTTTTCAATCCAATACAGCAGTACATTTATATTCGTTTAAACAAAGATACCGTTAAATTTTTATAAATTTCAAGTAAAAAAATAATAAAAATTAATGTGATTTTTTTTTAAAACATGACTTATAACGCATGTTACTATATGTGTATGATAGTATTGACAATGAAAGGTGTTAAAGGCATATGCCATCACAGATTACAGCATATATAATAATTTCACTCCATTCCAAAGTACAATATGTTACACCATTGTTAAATCATTTTACATATAAAAACATCTCAAAAGTTGCATATGTTACACTACTTTGACATCACAAATGATGATATGTCACACAGCAGTAACCTCAAAAAAATTATGGCAATATTACACAATAGTGACATCGAAAAAGTGCAACATGTTACACTATTAGAAAATACGGCATGTTACACACAAGTTACATCAAAAAGTGCAACATGCTTCTCTATCATAAAGTAAAGCATGTTAGACCATGCTGCACGACTTTGACAATGTAATCTTCCATAAAACAAACAACATATTTCAAGATCAGGCACAACATCAGGATGTCACGTCAAGCGTGGCAAGAAAGTCAGGATATTCATATAGTCCTTGTAAATGCTTCTAGGGGACATACGTGAAAGATAAGGAACTCTGGGAAATATAATTTAATGATTGTTTTTACAGTCGTCTCCCGTAAACATCCCTAAATTTTTAAGTTATATGCATGGAACAGGAAGCTAATGACGTCACCAGAAGTTATTAACACAAAGAGTATAGAGCACTGGCAATATGTCCAGGCAAACAGCCTATACCACACACGTGAACATTTATTCATCTCTTACTGTGTCTATGAACTAGTTGTAGCAACTCTGACAACTCATTAGTTTCCTGGGTATGGGTTGTAAGATATGTGTGGTGAATGGCTGGAAAGTGTGTCCTTATAGGATGAGTGTCGTGATTAACTGGGAAGTGTGTCCTTATAGGATGAGTGTCGTGATTAACTGGGAAGTGTGTCCTTATAGGATGAGTGTCGTGATTAACTGGGAAGTGTGTCCTTATAGGCAGTGGCGTAGCGAGGGTGGGCAGGGGGGACATATGTCCCCGGGCGCCACGTTAGGGGGCGCCAAAATGAGTATTAAAACTCATTACTTAATTTTATTTTGAAGTAAACTATTGTATCCCAAATACGTTTGCAAGATTGAATTTTGCAGCTCCAAATATATATCGTCATTACAAACCAGTTGGCAAGCATGATTTTGGCGCCCCATTGTGCGTTAAGGGGTGCCATTCTACTCATAAATAAATGACACATCCACAATGAAGAATTGCTGATGGCGTTTAAAAAAAAACCTGTGAGTTGCTGGGAGTGAGAGTAGGGGCAGGTGAGCAGTAAGAGGCAAAGGCGATTCTATTAACAGAATAGACAGAGACGACACTAAAAGCAACCAAAATGACCAAGACAAGAACAAGGAGTGGTGTAAAGCAGTGGTTCTCAACCTGTGTTCTGCGGAGCACTGGTGGTCCGCGAAGATGTGCCTGGTGGTCCGCGAGCAAAGCATGAAATTTACGCACTGTATAATTCATCGAGAAAGACTAACGAGTAAAAGAATTAACGCAGACTTAAACTTGAAATATATTTTTGATCTGGCCTAAATAGTTTTTAAATTTTATCAAAGCTCGTCTATTAAATTCTCGTCTCTTTGATTTCATATGTTCGAATATGAATCTTGAACATTAAAAGTTACTGATGTATACTGAAGTTCGCTGGTTATCAGACTGTTTGAATAACGTGATGACGTAAGAGAGTTTCTTGTAGAAAAAAACTCAAAGCTTGTTGATCATTTGAACCATAACTTATGGGTGGCTGTTCTGGCTTATTTGGCTGCAATTTTTGAAGAACTCAATAAACTTAATTCAACTCGGCAAAGAAAGCAGACACATTTAATTACTGTCAGTGACAAAGTGTCTGCTTTTACGAAAAATCTTGATCTTTGGAAAAGAAGATTATTTCAAGGTACCTTTGAGATATTTGATCAATTGTACGAAACCAACGAGAAACCAGAAAATGCTTAAATAAATAAACAAACTGTTGATAAATTTGATTTCTGGTCATATTCAATCAATGCAGAACCAATTTAAATTCTACTTTTGTGATTTTTAACGTTCAGTTGTTTTTCGTGGGCGTCCAGTTTACAGTTGGCACATATTCACTCATCAAATAAAAAAAGACCAACATCGTAATTAAACCAATTCATTGAACTGACCAGCGATACCACTTTGAATATGTTGCATCAGAAAGTGGGCTTAATGAAATTTTGAGTACTCCTAACTGTCTCAGCTAGCTTTTAAAATACGTTTACCCTTTGCAAACTTTGTGAAAGTGGATTTTCTGCATTGCTTACAATAAAAACAAAACATCGTTCGTACTAAATAAACTAATATGGCAGTCTTTTTAATACAAAAACTACTGTTTATGACTTAAAGTTTTTTTATAGTAAGCAAGTAGAATTAAATAAGAAGACTATGAGACTAATATAAATGACATTTGTTCGTTACAAAAGAAAATCATTACAATATTGTTTTTGGAGCACGCAAATCGTAGCATATTAGTATAGTTTTATTAACTAACATGTATATTAATTATAGCTATCTATATACACAGTATAATTATATTTAACTTTCCAGCACGGCAGTAGCACAAGTTTCAGTAGTGGTCCGTAGCTAAGACACACATTTTTCAAGTGGTTATTGAATCTCAAAAGGCTGAGAACCACTGGCTTACAGAACGGTTAATTCGCGTCCCTTTGCTTCATGTTGGGATTCTTCTTTTTTTAAAAATCTCATTTCCCCAATCCAACTGGGGAGGGAGTAAAGTAGGGGAGAGAAGGGAAGGTCTCTCCTCTCACGGGCTTTCGTCGGTATGTCAAAGCAAGTTGGATTCCTTTCATATGAAACAGCAGACACAGCCTCTCCTTCCTGTCTCTCTGTGAACAAACTTGTTGCTCAATATGATCCACTGTTTAGAAAAAAACCTACAACGTGCCCGAGATAATCCAGGTTCAGTATCTTATTTATCCCCGGAAATCCAAAATGAATTTATCCACCTACTTAAATCAACTGTAAGGAATCAGCTGTTGAGTGAAATCAGAAAAAAACAAGTACTGCGGTATCTTACTTGACTCAACATTCGATCTAGGACGCTGGGAACAGTTTTCTCAAGTCATCAGTTTTGTGGATGTGGATTTTCAAACTAAAAAAGTAACCATCAAAGAATCACTTTTAGGTTTTGTACAGATACATTCCAAAGACGCAGCAAACCTGCTTGAAAGAGTGATCGTAGAAAAACAGGAATCTAATAGCATACCACTAGTCGACTGTCTGTCACAATGTTATGACAATGCTGCTATATGACTGGGCATATATCTTGCATTCAACAGCGAATATGTGCCAGAAATCACAGAGCATTGTACATCACCTGTTACAACCACAGCTTAAACTTAGCAAGAGTACACTCAGCTAAACAAGATCCAGTTACTATCACTTTTTTTTGAACAGTTGAAAGTAAAAATTTCTGTTTTGTCTCGTTCAACAACTCGTTGGGAAGAATTAAAAAGAGTTGTGCCAATCACAATGAAGAGGGAGTCTGAAACACGTTGGAGTGCACGATCAGAAGCTGTTAAAGCAATTTATGAAGAACTAGATGAACTGGTAGTGCTGTTGGAAAAATTATTAAAACATACAAATATGACGCCTGACACCAGATGTGATGCAGAAGCTTTTCTGGTAGGTATATTAAACTTTAACTTCCTATTTTTGTTACATTTCTGGTACATCATACTTGGGAAAATTGATTGTGTCAAGAAACGGTTGCAGAATCATACTGTGAATGTCATGGAAGAGCATCTGATCTTGAATCGCTTGAGTCAGAAATTGTCAACATTCGTGATAATTTGAGCCGGGTTGCGGTAGACAATGGAAAAGAAGATGCACAACTTTTGGAATCGAGGTTGAAAGAAGGATTAGACGACATCGGAGGATGCCTGGAGAATTAACAGGAGATGCGGGACTTTCGGAAGAAGAAATTTCACGTGATATGAACAGCGTAATTGATAGACTCCAAAAATAGATATCAATAAGGGTTTTACGTCTAAAAACCTAAACAACAAATTTGGTTTTTTACTAGACGTCAAAACTCTTCTTGATGAGACAAAAGTTGATACACTTCGTTAAAATTGCTTAGATTTTGCTAATTTCTACGACACTGACGTCAATGGTCACGAATTGTGCACAGAAACCGGAGACTGAAAAATGCTTCTCAGTAACCAGGCTGAAGTTCTACTGGAAACTCCTTTGGATCTTCTTGGTTTTATTATTTCATATGGAGATGACGTATTTCTGAATCTGCACATTTCACTTCAAATACTTCAAACAATTGCTGTTTCAATTTCAAGCTGTGAGCGGTCCTTCAGCAAACTGAAACTTATTTTGTCTTATTTACGTGCTTCTATGGGACAAGATCGTATGAGTGATCTTGCACTCCTTAGCATCGAAAGAGAAACACTTGAATATATTAATTTTGACAACGTGATTGACGAGTTTGCGCCTTTCAAATCAAGGAAGATCAATTTTTTGTAGAGTCATGTATAATTAGTAGAGTATTTTTCTCAAATAAATTGCTTACAATGGCATAGAGAATTATTAGTCTGTATTCTACTTCATTAGAATACCAAATGCTTCGAAAATGAACCATATAAACCTAAAAATTTCAAAATTTTCAGAATCTTTCGGTCCGACAAGGGGCGCAGATTTTGTGTCATGTCCCCGGGCGCACATGACCCTAGCTACGCCACTGCTTATAGGATGAGTGTCGTGATTAACTGGGAAGTGTGTCCTTATAGGATGAGTGTCGTGATTAACTGGGAAGTGTGTCCTTATAGGATGAGTGTCGTGATTAACTGGGAAGTATGTCCTTATAGGATGAGTGTCGTGATTAACTGGGAAGTGTGTCCATTTAGGATGAGTGTCGTTATTAACTGGGAAGTGTGTCCTTATAGGTTGAGTGTCATGATTAACTGGGAAGTGTGTCCTTATAGGATGAGTGTCGTGATTAACTGGGAAGTGTGTCCTTATAGGATGAGTGTCGTGATTAACTGGGAAGTGTGTCCTGTTAAGTGTCGTGATTAACTGGGAAGTGTGTCCTTATAGGATGAGTGTCGTTATTAACTGTGAAGTGTGTCCTTATAGGATGAGTGTCGTTATTAACTGGGAAGTGTGTCCTTATAGGTTGAGTGTCGTGATTAACTGGGAAGTGTGTCCTTATAGGATGAGTGTCGTTATTAACTGGGAAGTGTGTCCTTATAGGATGAGTGTCGTTATTAACTGGGAAGTGTGTCCTTATAGGATGAGTATCGTTATTAACTGGGAAGTGTGTCCTTATAGGATGAGTATCGTTATTAACTGGGAAGTGTGTCCTTATAGGATGAGTATCGTTATTAACTGGGAAGTGTGTCCTTATAGGATGAGTATCGTTAATAACTGGGAAGTGTGTCCTTATAGGATGAGTGTCGTTATTAATTGGGAAGTGTGTCCTTATAGGATGAGTGTCGTTATTAACTGGGAAGTGTGTCCTTATAGGATGAGTGTCGTGATTAATTGGGAAGTGTGTCCTTATAGGATAAGTGTCGTGATTAACTTGGAAGTGTGTCCTTATAGGATGAGTGTCGTGATTAACTGGGAAGTATGTCCTTATAGGATGAGTGTCGTGATTAACTGGGAAGTGTGTCCTTATAGGATGAGTGTCGTTATTAACTGGGAAGTGTGTCCTTATAGGATGAGTGTCGTGATTAACTGGGAAGTGTGTCCTTATAGGATGAGTGTCGTGATTAACTGGGAAGTATGTCCTTATAGGATGAGTGTCGTTATTAACTGGGAAGTGTGTCTTGTTGAGTGTCGTGATTAACTGGGAAGTGTGTCTTGTTAAGTATCGTGATTAACTGGGAAGTGTGTCTTGTTAAGTGTCGTGATTAACTGGGAAGTGTGTCCTGTTGAGTGTCGTGATTAACTGGGAAGTGTGTCTTGTTAAGTATCGTGATTAACTGGGAAGTGTGTCTTGTTAAGTGTCGTGCTTAACTGGGAAGTGTGTCTTGTTAAGTGTCGTGATTAACTGGGAAGTGTGTCTTGTTAAGTGTCGTGCTTAACTGTGAAGTGTGTCTTGTTAAGTGTCGTGATTAACTGGGAAGTGTGTCTTGTTAAGTGTCGTGAATAACTGGGAAGTGTGTCCTGTTGAGTGGCGTGATTAACTTGGAAGTGTGTCTAGTTAAGTGTCGTGATTAACTGGGAAGTGTGTCTTGTTAAGTGTCGTGCTTAACTGGGAAGTGTGTCTTAAGTGTCGTGATTAACTGGAAAGTGTGTCCTGTTGAGGGTCGTGAATGGCTGGGAAGTGTGTCTTGTTAAGTGTCGTGATTAACTGGGAAGTGTGTCTTGTTAAGTGTCGTGATTAACTGGGAAGCGTGTCTTGTTAAGTGTCGTGATTAACTGGGAAGTGTGTCCTGTTGAGGGTTGTGAATGGCTGGGAAGTGCTCGTGAATGGCTGGGAAGTGCTCGTGAATGGCTGGGAAGTGCTCGTGAATGGCTGGGAAGTGCTCGTGAATGGCTGGGAAGTGCTCGTGAATGGCTGGGAAGTGTGTCCTGTTGAGTGTCGTGAATGGCTGGCGAGTGTGTTTTTATAGGATGAGTGTCGTGAATAGTTTTAAATTGTGTTTACTTGATGATCGTATTGTATGTGTGAGCGTCGGGACTGTAAGTGGGCCATGATTGTATGTGTTGTGATTGAGTATGTGTCGTGATTGAGTGTTATGTAATGTTGTGTAGTGATAGTGTGAATTGTGTCGGACTGGGGGTTTGTTTGTGTATCGAAATGAAAAGATATGTTGTGATAGGTTAAAGTGTGATGCTATAGGTTTAAAATGATGAAGTGTGTTGTGTTTGTGTGATAGTGGAGTGATTTGTGTCGCGATAGGGTGGGATATATTACATGTTCATTGTTAAAAATTTAAAGTGAGAAAAATGATCGCGATGATGTATACAAACATAATAATGTATTACTGGAATAAGTATAATGGAAACATGCATTTAATAAATCTAGAACATACAATGTCCAAAATGTGCAACCCAAATGCTTTGTTATTGTTTAGACAAATTTGAAGATCACATTTTTAAGTCTATCATCAAAATATTTACAATTTTTAAG
This sequence comes from Ampullaceana balthica, assembly GCA_944989445.1. Classification (NCBI taxonomy): domain Eukaryota; kingdom Metazoa; phylum Mollusca; class Gastropoda; family Lymnaeidae; genus Ampullaceana; species Ampullaceana balthica. Next base: position 103,011 of record CALYLW010000861.1, read on the forward strand.
CAAAAAGAATATTACTTTTTTTTGTTAATAACATGGTATTGTCTTATATAACAGTGAAAATAAAGTATCATAACCCATTTTTAATATTTTTTTTATCGTGTAAGTTAAGCAAATTACCATTATGCAGACCACGCGACATCTATAACCACATTCCCAGACTTATGTTTAGCTCTATGCAACACACAATATGTCAAACTCAAGCTCTCGAGAGGCCATACAACCATACAAATATTTCTTCAAGTTAACTTGCATAAACTTCTATACAGACCACACATCACCCATGACCTACAACCATACAAATATTTCCATTAGGTAGCTTGCATGGACGCCTTCCAATAGCAGCGTCTTGAGAGTTTAAACAAATCAAAATAAAACTGGGTCGGGTCATGTCATTGACTGGGAAAAAAACAACAATGTTTAAAGTAAAATGAAAAGCTTGCCCCATTTTATTTCCGAGTAGGCCGTTTTCTTTTGAGCAGTTCAATCATTGATGACGTCATAGTTATTGAGCCCGATCGGCTGCACGTGAATTGATGGAGTTAGGATCGGGCGGACTAGGCGGCAATATATCATGGGAAGTTATCAGGCGACATGGCGCAATAAAACACTGTAGGGAGGGGGGTGGGTGGAGGGTGGGGTGTGGAGGGAGGGAGTGAGGGGAGAGATGAAGGGAGGTTTGGGTGGAGGGTGGGATGGGGAGGGAGGGAGTTAGGGGAGAGAGAAAGGGAGGTTTGGGTGGAGGGTGGGATGTGGAGGGAGGGAGTTAGGGGAGAGAGGAAGGAAGGTGTGGATGGAGGGTGGGGTGTGGAGGGAGGGAGTGAGGGGAGAGAGGAAGGGAGGTGTGGATGGAGGGTGGGTGTGGATGGAGGGAGGTAGGGGAGAGATGAAGGGAGGTTTGGGTGGAGGGTGGGATGTGGAGGGAGGGAGTTGGGGGAGAGAGGAAGGGAGGTGTGGATGGAGGGTGGGGTGTGGAGGGAGGGAGTGAGGGGAGAGTGGAAGGGAGTAGTGGGTGGAGGGTGGGGTGTGGAGGGAGTGAGTGAGGGGAGAGATGAAGGGAGTAGCGGGTGGAGGGTGTGAGGGGTGGAAGTTATGTGATAAAGGAAAACGAGAAATGTCGACAATAAAAATTCAATAAAATTGACGTTAAGGTGGTGGGTAGCAGGAGCTGGGTACTAATAATATCTTTTAAAATATGTGCGTTATGAACCTTCTTCTTTACAGAAAATAGTCCTCATGAATTTAACATCCCGACATAAAAACAATATAATGATATTTTATCTGTGTAAAATAACATGGAAGAAACGATTAGTTCATTGAACTGTTAGGACAATGGAAAACAAAGAAAATGGATGTGCTTAAAAAAAACATTGAAGATCATTTTTACCATCATAATCTTTTGTTTTTAATACATGAGAAAATCAAATCTTGTGCTGACAAAAGGCCATAAACGAGAAGCTTATAATTAAATAGAATTCTGAAATTTGTAAACATTCCATAAAACACATATCTTCGATACGAAAATCACATTTGTCAAATCTTCTGATTAGAGAATGGTTTTGGTGTTACTCTCAAAACTTTGAAAACAAGGAAAGTGGTTTGTTTGTGACCTGCATAATTCTATTATTAGAATGATGCGTTGTTGACGTCGTTTAAACGTGGTAGATTATCCCGCATTCTGTTTACAGAGACACCAAGTTTAGAGGTCAAGAAAACACTTTACCTCCACGACTTTTTGCCTAACGTGCGTCTGTCAGTCACTTTCGTAATGACGTCAATTCAGAGGTAAACCTCTCTTTCAATCTCAGAGTTATCGATCTTTGTGTCAAGAAGTTCTTGTTGTGTTTTTAGGTATCATTCCGGGTTAATTTATCGTTTGAATTACTCCCCTTTGGAATCCCAGGATGCCTAATTGATTTCTTGTCACTTCCGTTCTGCAACAACACCAATCTCTGACCTCCTGCTGGCCTTCCTTTACCGATGGCCGCTGAAGGTGAAGGTCGTGAGAACTCTCTCTCCACCTGCGACCTCTTGGATTTGACAGTGGACATGTGTTTTGGGATGCTGAGTGTCTCCCAGATGCTGGGCCTCCTGTAGGAGATGTGCAATAAACATTAGTACAGTTAACAGCCTGTAACAGCCCAGCATTAGTGCAGTTAACAGCCTGTAACAGCCCAGCATTAGTACAGTTAACAGCCTGTAACAGACCAACATTAGTACAGTTAACAGCCTGTAACAGGCCAACATTAGTACAGTTAACAGCCTGTAACAGCCCAGCATTAGTGCAGTTTACAGCCTGTAACAGCCAGCATTAGTACAGTTAACAGCCTGTAACAGGCCAACATTAGTACAGTTAAAGTCTTTCCAGTCCCATATACAGGCCCATGGGCTTATATTAGGTTTAAAGAATTATTAAACCCACATACCGAAAATTTTGATGTATCGTCACTGTCATTAAGTATTATAAATTTAGATGTTTTTTTTTATTGTCACTAAATTTAACATTTCAAACGATAAACGTAAAACCGCAATTGTAATATAGTTTAACATTTTTTGATAACATTTTCAACTAAAAAAGATTTTGGCTTAAAAACAGAAAAAATATACAAAGAAATTACAGCTAATAGGGTTATTTGCCCCCCCACCCCCACACATACACACAGCTAATAAGGATATCTGCACTCCAGCTGATACGGATATCTGCTCCCTTTAGTTATCTTGTTTAAGTTTTAAATAAAATCTTATCGACACTGGATATCTTAGACTCGAACTTTAAGAGCGAGAAACAAACGTGGAAATGAGATTTTCGGACGGAGATTCCACCTATGACCTGTTGAAATCACATAAGAAAACCCTAGATTTTCCAGTTCTATAAAATATCTACCATCTTGTAAAGATTATTCATAATCGCAGTTATAGTCCAGTGCTGAATACATCTAAACTCTAAACAATATAATAGCCCTTTAGAGTTTCGCCATAAAATCGGCTGACACAAGTGGTAGCCAAGCAAGATGGAGGCCGGGAGAGGTCCTGCACCCAGGGCAGCAGGTTTCCCTTGTATTGAGTGGCGGTGTTTTCTGTTTATAGCAGTTTGTTTTATCGTCTTAACCCACTCCGAGCGGTATTAACCTCCCCTGCGCCACATGCTCCAGAAGTTAGAGAATCACTGTTATTATCAATTCTAAACTGGAGTTGGGAGTACAGTGAAAAAGGGGGGGGGGTAACATTGAATATGTTTGGACTTACTTGGTCTCGTGCCTGTACTCCTTGGCGGCAACAGTTTCGTGGGCTTCGTTCTAATTGGAATGTGGACCACAAAATGGTTGGTTAGACATTTCTAAAACATTTACATTACAATCATTGTGAAGTAAAATAGGTTTACTTTAGTGTTCCATACGCATCACCTTCGTGCACACAAACAAGTTAAAACTGTAAGATAGCGGAACACGATAATTTATGAGTGGTCAGTAAGGTAAAAATGGCCATCTCTCAGTGGCCAGAAAGGTAAAAATGGCCATCTCTCAGTGGTCAGAAAGGTAAAAATGGCCATCTCTCAATGGTCAGAAAGGTAAAAATGGCCATCTCTCAGTGGTCAGTAAGGTAAAAATGGCCATCTCTCAGGGGTCAGTAAGGTAAAAAATGGCCATCTCTCAGTGGTCAGTAAGGTAAAAATGGCCATCTCTCAGTGGTCAGTAAAGGTAAAAATGGCCATCTCTCAGTGGTCAGTAAGGTAAAAATGGCCATCTCTCAGTGGTCAGTAAGGTAAAAATGGCCATCTCTCAGTGGTCAGAAAGGTAAAAATGGCCATCTCTCAGTAGTCAGTAAGGTAAAAATGGCCATCTCTCAGTGGTCAGTAAGGTAAAAATGGCCATCTCTCAGTGGTTAGTAAGGTAAAAATGGCCATCTCTCAGGGTCAGTAAGGTAAAAATGGCCATCTCTCAGTGGTCAGAAAGGTAACAATGGCCATCTCTCACTGGTAGGTAAGGGAAAATGGCCATCTCTCACTGGTAGGTAAGGGAAAATGGCCATCTCTCACTGGTAGGTAGGGAAAATGGCCATCTCTCACTGGTAGGTAAGGGAAAATGGCCATCTCTCAGTGGTCAGTAAGGTAAAAATGGCCATCTCTCAGTGGTCAGTAAGGTAAAAATGGCCATCTCTCAGTGGTCAGATAGGTAAAAATGGCCATCTCTCTGGTCAGTAAAGGTAAAATGGCCATCTCTCAGTGGTCAGTAAGGTAAAAATGGCCATCTCTCACTGGTCAGTAAGGGAAAATGGCCATCTCTCACTGGTCAGTAAGGGAAAATGGCCATCTCTCACTGGTAGGTAAGGGAAAATGGCCATCTCTCACTGGTAGGTAAGGGAAAATGGCCATCTCTCAGTGGTCAGTAAGGTAAAAATGGCCATCTCTCAGTGGTCAGTAAGGTAAAAATGGCCATCTCTCAGTGGTCTGTAAGGTAAAAATGGCCATCTCTCAGTGGTCAGTAAGGTAAAAATGGCCATCTCTCAGTGGTCGCTAAGATAAAAATGGCAAACACTCAATGGTCAGTAAGGTAAAAATGGCCATATCTCAGTGGTCAGTAAGGTAAAAATGGCCATCTCTCAGTGGTCAGTAAGGGGAAAATGGCCATCTCTCAGTGGTCAGTAAGGTGAAAATGGCCATCTCTCACTGGTAGGTAAGGGAACAATGGCCATCTCTCAGTGGTCAGTAAGGTAAAAATGGCCATCTCTCAGTGGTCAGTAGGTAAAAATGGCCATCTCTCAGTGGTCAGTAGGTAAAAATGGCTATCTCTCAGTGGTCAGTAGGTAAAAATGGCCATCTCTCAGTGGTCAGTAAGGTGAAAATGGCCATCTCTCAGTGGTCAGTAAGGTAAAAATGGCCATCTCTTAGTGGTCAGTAAGGTAAAAATGGCCATCTCTCAGTGGTCAGTAAAGGTAAAAATGGCCATCTCTCAGTGGTCAGTAAGGTAAAAATGGCCATCTCTTAGTGGTCAGTAAGGTGAAAATGGCCATCTCTCAGTGGTCAGTAAGGTAAAAATGGCCATCTCTCAGTGGTCAGTAAGGTAAAAATGGCCATCTCTCAGTGGTCACTAAGATAAAAATGGCAAATCTCTCAATGGTCAGTAACGTAAAAATGGCAAACTCTCAATGGTCAGTAACGTAAATATGGCCATCTCTCAGTGGTCAGTAAGGTAAAAATGGCTATCTCTCAGTGGTCAGTAAGGTAAAAATGGCCATCTCTCAGTGGTCAGTAGGTAAAAATGGCCATCTCTCAGTGGTCAGTAAGGTAAAAATGGCCATCTCTCAGTGGTTAGTAAGGTAAAAATGGCCATCGCTCAGTGGTCAGTAAGGTAAAAATGGCCATCTCTCAGTGGTCAGTAAGGTAAAAATAGCCATCTCTCGTCAGTAAGGTAAAAACTGACCATCTCTCAGTGGTCAGTAGGTAAAAATGGCCATCTCTCAGTGGTCAGTAAGGGGAAAATGGTCATCTCTCAGTGGTTACTAAGGGAACATGAGCTTTGAATGACTTACTTGACAAGTACACATTTTAGGATGGAGGGGACGGGGTGATAGCCAATGTTCCCTTTAAGCTGCGTGGCCTCGCAGATATCTGAGTAATTTAGACTTACCGCGCAGCAAATATTGTAAAATATTACACAAAAATTGGATGCTGAGAAACTTTGCACACGAGTTTTTTTTTATATATACTTTGCACACGGACCAACGAACTTTAGTGGGAACATTGGTGATAGCATCTATTTAATTTCATGAAATAAATCCATCCATCAGGTAAACAATTATTCAATCTATCAAAACAAAAAATCAATAATCAAAATATTGGTAGTGTCTTCATATTCCTGGTTTGATATGGCAACCGAATCCACGCCCCAATTCCAGGCGGAAGAACGAAAATTTGTTTGTTCTCGCATACGAAATATGTTGATCAATCAGACAATTAATCAATCCATCAATCATTCATGCAGTCCGTTAATCAATCAGTCAGTCAATCAATCTATAAATCAGTCTATCAGTCAATAAATCAGTCAATAACTCAGTCACTCAATCGTTCAAACAATGAGTTAATTAATCAGTCAATCAATTAGTCAATCAAAAAATCTATAAGCTCATCCAAACAAATGAATTTTTAAATTGTAAATAACAGTTTACGTGTGACGACTGACCTCTGAATCTGGGTCATCTATCGCCTGTCCTGATTGGCTGGACCTGTTGATCTTCTCTGTAGTGACGTCTGTCACACTGTTGGCTCCGTTGGCTGTGAGGGCGGCTGGTGGTGTGCTGGCAAGAGAATCGCTCGTCCTCGTCAGGGACGCCGATTGTTTAATGCCCCCGTCGTCAGTGAATGTCTTCGAGCCCCTCTTCGGGGCGGCAATCCCTGTATTAGCCTCAAAGAACCTGTCGTACACAGACATTGTGTCGTAGTAAGACGCCTCTGTGGTGTGGGTGGAGCCGGTCTGCTCGGCTGGACCAAGTCTTTCAGAACGTGGGGCAGCATGTGTCCCATTGGCGGTTTGTCCGTCGATGTCTCCTTGGTCAGCGAAACTCGGCCGCTTCAGCCTGGTGTCCGGCACGAACCTTGATGACCGCGTGTTTGGCTTGACGCTCAGCCTGTTGGGGGAAATCAGGAAACTGATTATGGTGGAGAGGGGTGCATTGAAATAATATAAATGTGGTTATTAGACTGGGGCACTAGACCAGAGTTCCCTTTAAGCTGCTTGACTGTGCGGCCAAGCAGATATCTAAACGACGCCGCGCAACAGCTTAGAAATACCGCGCTATAAATTTTATTAAGAATTTTTTTAAATATTTGTGTTTTACGTGTGTAAATTGTTGCACAAAAAGAATGATGCTGTGAATTGCCGTGCCACTTTGCATATCAGTTTGTTATTTTTTGCACACAGAACAATGAACATTACCGAGAACGTTGTATTACTCTTTCATTCCAAAAATATTGGAATGATCACTGAAAATAATAACTATTTCAGGTACACTAAAAGTGAAAGTAAAATTTTTACACTTTGAAATTCATGATCACCTAGGAGAAAGGAATGCTGAAAGCAACCTTCATATGCCTTGGGGAAATTGCTACAAGATTAAAACCCGATGGGGGAATTCTGTGATGAAGTTGTAGACGTTCTGGCACTCAAGTGACGTCAATTAAAAAAACTGTTGAGACATAAGGGGCAAAACTCCTTTACAGCAATCCCTATTGAGCTAAAAAAAAAGTTAAGCTAAATTTACTGTGTAATTTTGCCAGGTTATGATATAACAAAAAAGAGCTGTTGAAGCTTGATCAAAACCTGCCAAAACAATGACTCATTAATCGTAATACCTATTATCCCTTAAACATAGGATAAAGTCAAAGAGTTTCTATTTTTATGAACATTGACTTACCCTGATGTTGTCTTGTTTGACTAAATATTGACTTAACCTTGTGTTGCCTTGTTTGACTAAACATTTGACTTACCATTTGGTTGTCTTGTTTGACTAAATATTGACTTACCCTTTGGTTGTCTTGTTTGATTAAATATTGACTAAACCTTATGTTGCCTTGTTGACAGAACATTGACTTACCCTTGTGTTGTCTTGTTGACTTTCGTGTTACTCGGCGCCCCGCTCTTAATGAACAAAAGTTTATCTGAGTCATGTGACTTCATCATGACGTGCCTAATGGGGAGAGAAATCCTTATTAGTCTCATGTACAGTCAAGTAATACCAACAGGATATGTACAGTCAAGTAATACCAACAGGATATGTACATTTACAGTCAAGTAATACCAACAGGATATGTACATGTACAGTCAAGTAATACCAACAAGATATGTACATGTACAGTCAACAAAGAAAAAAATAATATAAGAAAATGTACAATAAAGTAATACCAAAAAGATATCTAAATATACAGTGAAGTAATGCAATACCAACAGAATATGTACACATACAGTCAATTAATACCAACAAGATATCTACATGTACAGTGAAGTAATACCATGAAGACATGTACACGGACTACGATGTGGTACCTTGCCCGCTCCACTGTCTTGAGATCCTCTCCGAGCCTTGCCTCTTGTCTCGCGAGGTCTCGTCTCTTGGTGTCGTCCAGTTCTGATCGATGGACGCGCTGTAAGTTCATCCCCTGGTACTGGTTCTTGGATCGTGACATTCTGCCACGTAGATGACGTCACACTCTGATGGCAACCCAGATGACACTTTAATGACACTCAGATGACAGTTGGATGTCACTCAGATGACAGTTGGATGTCACTCAGATGACAGTTGGATGTCACTCAGATGACAGTTGGATGTCAATCTGATCTAACAGATGAGACTTACACTTCACACTTGCGAGGATGCGAGGATGGACCGATGACTTATTGTGAAGAGTAAAACAATTATTTTGTCGAGAACCAGTTGGTGACGTCGAATGACCATGTCCGAAATTGGTTTACCTAGGGCCCACAGGTCCTTCCCTATGACTCACTCAAAGAATGCTGTCTCTATGTTTGCATGTTCTTTACGACGACGAATGTCTTTTTATAGGACACAGGGGCGTGTCTACCAGGGTCTCAGTTGGGAGGGTGGTCCTAAATTAAGAGAAAAAAATATCCCAGCTATTATTGCTAATAATAAAATAAACATAAACAATATAAGAGAAAAAAAAAGACATTTTGAAATTATCAAAAGATAAAACAAATTTTCAAATCTGAAAACAAATAAAATTATATTAAATGTTGAAAATGTTGGTAGTTAAGGTGTTAGAGCATCATGGGTAATGCCAACAAAGAAAACAAGTAATAAAAACTCGAATGAGTATTTAAACGCAATTTCCAACAAGGAATTTCCGATTTGTTATCAAGGGAAATCATTCTAGGTTACATTAAGAGTCGATTCAAATAAGTAATTCTGAAAGTAAACAAAATAGGAAGTCATATCCCCTCACGCTACATCATACTAAGAATGTGTCAATATAATGCGCACCACCCAACAATCTAACATAAGCATTCACAAAGCGGGAAAACCCCATTAACTATCATTCGAGATTACATTAAAAGTCATTTCAAATCAATAATTTTGAAACTTAATTTTTTTTTAAACCGTAAAAAAAAACAAGTTTTTGACTATAAATCCTTTATGTACGAGACATAACTAAAAGAATGTTCTTTATAATACGCAGCGCAAGACCATCCAAAAATACAAAATTGCAGTTGTGTCGTAAAACATGTTTAATATAATGCACACCGATCAGGAATATGTTTATAAAAAGTGTTGTCAATAAAATACGCACCTTATTGCGCGACAGAAAGGTCGTTCAATATAATACGCACCGCGACACTATAGCAAAAAAAAATTAACATGATACATAGGGATAAAATAAAATAATCTAAAATTTCACTAATTTAATTACAGTACATGCGATCGATCTGAAATGTTGAAACATTGTTTTTATCATCGGTACAAACCTGCGTGCAAAATTTCAGCTCGCTAGCTTACGAGAAAGTGGGTTAAAAATCGATACAAAGTTTTGGCGACAAGCAAGCACACAAGCAAGCAAGCAAGCAAGGGTTCAGACACCACGAGTTAATATAAAGGATTTTAAAAAAACAATTGCTTTCAAAAATTGCTTCTAACATTACGGGAGTCGAAAGAAAATAGATTTTTGAAAAATTCCTTCTCCAACATTGTTCTAAATATTATTAGCTATTGTTTGGCGTTTGTTTCAACCCGATAGATGTTATGGTTGGCGAGAAATTGACAAAATACTGATATTTGGGTTGTTGTTTTTTTATCAGGAAATCCAGTAAACCTTTTCGGAATTGTTTTTAGCCGTTGCAGATCCTTGTGACCTCCTTAGCATATCTGCAAAGACCCGAACCCTCTATCTGGTATGGTTCAGGAGGAGTTGCAGGATCAAGCGTAACATACATTTCAAATCTATAAACGCAATTTTTCCAAGGGAAATTGGCTTAAAATATCTTTAAGTGAGCGACTGCATTAACGGAAAACATTAAGGGAAATAATCTCAGCACTCTTGCCGTCGAGTGAACAACCATGTCAGTCGCTTGGCCGTCCAATGGACAACCATATCGGGCACCTTTGGCCGTCCCATAGACAACCATCTCAGCATCATACTCGTGCCCATACCAATCATACACTGCCCTTAACTATTGTAATTGCAGGCCTAGCTGGTGCCTAGCCTATAACAACTACACACTGCCCTTAACTATTGTAATTGCAGGCCTAGCTGGTGCCTAGCCTATAACAACTACACACTGCCCTTAACTATTGTAATTGCAGGCCTAGCTGGTGCCTAGCCTATAACAACTACACACTGCCCTTAACTATTGTAATTGCAGGCCTAGCTGGTGCCTGCCTATAACAACTACACACTGCCCTTAACTATTGTAATTGCAGGCCTAGCTGGTGCCTAGCCTATAACAACTACACACTGCCCTTAACTATTGTAATTGCAGGCCTAGCTGGTGCCTAGCCTATAACAACTACACACTGCCCTTAACTATTGTAATTGCAGGCCTAGCTGGTGCCTAGCCTATAACAACTACACACTGCCCTTAACTATTGTAATTGCAGGCCTAGCTGGTGCCTAGCCTATAACAACTACACACTGCCCTTAACTATTGTAATTGCAGGCCTAGCTGGTGCCTAGCCTATAACAACTACACACTGCCCTTAACTATTGTAATTGCAGGCCTAGCTGGTGCCTAGCCTATAACAACTACACACTGCCCTTAACTATTGTAATTGCAGGCCTAGCTGGTGCCTAGCCTATAACAACTACACACTGCCCTTAACTATTGTAATTGCAGGCCTAGCTGGTGCCTAGCCTATAACAACTACACACTGCCCTTAACTATTGTAATTGCAGGCCTAGCTGGTGCCTAGCCTATAACAACTACACACTGCCCTTAACTATTGTAATTGCAGGCCTAGCTGGTGCCTAGCCTATAACAACTACACACTGCCCTTAACTATTGTAATTGCAGGCATAGCTGGTGCCTATAACAACTACACACTGCCCTTAACTATTGTAATTGCAGGCCTAGCTGGTGCCTAGCCTATAACAACTACACACTGCCCTTAACTAACAGGGAAATAATGCGTGTACGGCTTGTGTTGAAATAATATGTTGATGGCTAATGGTAAAATAGTGTGTTTAATTTAAAGAATATAGTTATCAAATGTATTTTTCGTCAAAATTTAAAAAAAAATTATGGTCTTAAAAAATATGGTGTGGCATACTACACATTATTTATAGCAGTTTTAGATGTAATAAAATTTCAATGTCAAGTCACAAGTGAAATACATGTATATCTATGCCAAGACTGAGAAAATTTAGTAGCTCTACATAGCATCTAATTCGTTTTATCATCTATACATATAACATACTCCGTTTTATCATCTATACATGTAACCTACTCCGTTTTATCATCTATACATATAACCTACTCCGTTTTATCATCTATACATAGAACCTACTCCGTTTTATCATCTATACATATAACATACTACGTTTTATCATCTATACATATAACCTACTCCGTTTTATCATCTTCTATATATATAAAAATCAAAGTATGTCTGTCTGTGTGTATGTGTGAGTGTGTGTGTGCATGTCCTTTATAGCTGACTAAACCATTCACCCGATCGTCATGAAACTTTGCAATACTGTTAAGTATGCTCCCGGGATGGTAACTGGCTAATTATTTTTCAAAATTTAACACTCATGGGGCGCCGGGGACCCATAATGTCATATTTTGATTATACGAGCTAAATAAAAATTAGTTTAAGCGTTAACTACTGAGTAAATGAATAGATCTTAACCAAACTTTGTATACAAAAACTTGGTAGCCCATATTATAATACTCTAGGGCAATTGACTCCTAATGGCCACTCCTTCGGGGCTGGGGGTCCAAAATAACTTTTTACTTAAACTTTTAAGATTTTAGTCCTCAATTTAATTATTAAAAAAACTTAACAAATAATGGTAAATGTATCCAATATTATCCATATTGAAATAAACAGGTTTCTGAACTTCATATCTTGCCCTGAATGGGACCCCGGGGCCCTTAATTTAGTTTTTTGCTTATATGAGCTATATAAATATTAGTTTATGCGTTAGCTACTTAGTAAATGAATAGATCTTCACCAAACTTTGTATACAAAAACTTGGTAGCCCATATTAAAATACTATAGGGCACTGAACTTCTAATGTCAATATTTTCGGGGCTGGGGGCCCCAAATGTCTTTTTTTCGTATATGTTTAAGATATTTTTCCTATTCAATTTTTAAAGATCTTGAGAAATATATCCACAATAAAACTGAATTAAAATGAACAGGATTTTGAAGTTGACCTCTTGCACCGAATGGGCCGGGGGCCCCTTAATGTCATTTTCCCCCTATATTAGCTACATAAAAAGTAGTTTAAGCGTTAGAGAATAAGAAAATAACTGGATTTTGACCAAACTTAGTATATAAAAACTTAAGAGCCTATATTACTATAGTGCACTGAACTCCTAATGTCCATTCCCTCGGATCTGGGGGCCCCAAATGTCTTTTTACTGAACTTTAATAATTGTATTCCCTATTCAATTTTACACGATATTGAGGAATATAGCTTGAGTACAATGGCAATAAAAAAACTATATTATCACTCATTTTGGGTCCGGGGCCCTTAATATCGTTCCTTCTTTTGTACGCTATTTAATTATTAATTTATTTATCCATTTGCTATGAAACTTTGGAATTTTTTCCCACTCTTCCGCGAAGGTTTCTGCATAATTGTTTTTAAACATAGCACTCAATGGTTTCTTTATATTTATTCATTTTTACTGAGATCGTTGCAACGCACGACGGGTCTGCTAGTCTATACATTTAACCTACTCCGTTTTATCATCTATACATAGAGCCTACTCCGTTGTATCATATATACATATAACATACTCCGTTTTATCATGTATACAAAGAACCTACTCCGTTGCATCATCTTTACATATAACCTACTCCGTTTTATAATCTATTTATAGAACCTACTCCGTTTTATCCAGCGGCGGATTTAGCTATAGGGCAGGAGGGTCGGCTTGCCCCCCCCCCGCGCCCCTGTTGGGTCTAAAATTGCGCCCCCTAAAGACGCCCTCGATGAACACTAAAAAGGTGTCACGAGAGTAGAAAAAAAATTGCTGAACACGAAACTTCTAATCAAAACCAAACTTCTTGCTAAATATCGTATTTCAAATGATGAAACTGTAATATCTGGTTTAAATCTCGCATCTGAATTATCGGCGACAATTGATAAGGAAGTTAAGTCTGCACAATCATTTGCTTTAATTATTGATTCAATCATTAATATATATCTAGAATTAATCAGATGTCAGTTTCTTTACGTTAATTTTTTTTAAACCAGGACATGTGGAAAGATTTATAATCTATAGGCTTTTATACTTTAGTAAACAGTGGTTGGATAGTGAAGTCAATAGTGCGCTCGCCTAACAAGATGAGGGGCGTGGGATCTAGTCTACGTTAAAGCCACAAAAAATGTAATGATTAACGCTAAGAAAGTCCTCCACTGACCTGGAAGGGAGAGGGGGCGCCCACCAAGGTCTATCAAGCTCCGCCCCTAGTAAGTTCTAATGGAAACATTAGGACCCCCTACGACCACCGGTTGTGGGACTTATTTTAAAAAATAAATAAATAAATAAATAAAGCTTCCGCATTTGCTGAGAAGATTTTAACGGAACTACAAGACAGAAACATTGATTTCACACTCTGTCGAGGACAGGCATACTCTTGAATTAAGAGTGCCCTTCAAACACAAATGAAGAAACTTTCACCCAATTGTTGTGCCCATGTTTTGAATTTGGTCACTATCGAAGCAATGTCTTTAAACACTGATGTACAGTTGGTTTTCGGCACAAATTTAAGGTTGTATGCATTATGCATTCCTTACGTCTAGTTTACCACGTCTACATACTCTTAAAGAACACCAGAAATGTCAATGTGAATCAACAGTAGATACTCTGAAAAGACTTTCTGATACAAGATGTGCAAGTCTTAAGCTTGCAGTTCATTCAGTTGTTGGATCATTCTCTGCTATTCTAGCCACACTTGATTCAGGGAAATCAACAGAATGTAAAGGAAGTGTCAGAGCAGAAGCTATGGGAAAATCTGTTTTACTAACAAAATATTCTTTTGTTTTTCTGATGCTATTTGTACAAAAGTTATCTTCGTCTTACCAAACTACTTGCAACGCCTTTGCAAAACAATTGATCGATGTTGGAAGAAATAAGTTTATTGAAATGAGAAGCCATGAAGCTTTTGAAATTCTGAATGTAGGTGACAAATAATTTATTAACGAAAAATGTTCCAAACTAGATGTTGAAACATAATTTAAAGAAAAGCGAATTGCAAAAAAAGAAAAGTATGGCAGGCGAACTTAGCAGAGATAAAATGGCTGATGATCCAGCTACACGCTTTAAATCTGAAACGTACTTCACTATCATGGATACAATTGTAACACAAATAGATGATCGATTTAATGACTTTTGGGGAACAGTTAATTATTTCTATTGTATTGATCCATCCCAAATGTCAGAAGAAAATAAAGATTATTTTACAGTTTATGCAAAATTTACAAACACGACATTAACCTTGAAGAAGCAATCGTAGAATATGATCCCTTCAAAGATTTGTATGCTACCGTACATTTAGCATCTGCGAGTGAACTACAACTTACAAAGGTTTAGCCATTCTTGACTGAACTAAGTTGCATCAGGTATACCTAATTTGTCAATACTCTATAAAATGTACTTGACTTTTCCTGTTCAGTGCTAAGAAGTTTCAGTAGATTGAAACTCATCAAAATTATTTGCGCTCAACAATGACAAACGAACGTCTGTCTTGCTTGGCATTAATTTCAATTAAACGTAATCTAGCTAAGAACATTGACTTTGAGTCAAAGATAAATCGTTTTGCTTCAATGAGATCACGTAGAAAGCAATTTATATAGGGCTCAGGGCTTTATCTTATCTTATCTGTTACAGACGCTCCTTCTATACAGAAGACTTTTGCGTCCTATGCGTATCCGTGGTTTGTGTTTAGTCATGCATTCTTATTAGAGTTTTAAATGTTTATTTAAGGAACTTATAATCGTTGTTTGTGTAAAGTTCATTGATTTTCCCAAAGCTTGATGCTCAAACTTCCATTGATAAAATATCTTTATTTTAAATTCTGAAGTAAATAGTTTAGTTTATATATAAGTATAATATTATTGGCACTCTGTGTGTGTGTGTGTGTGTGTGTGTGTGTGTGTGTGTGTGTGTGTGTGTGTGTGTGTGTGTGTGTGTGTGTGTGTGTGTTACTAATCCTGACCAATCCACTCCACCAAAGTCTCCTTGTTTTTCATTATCTGTAGCATCAGATTACCTGGTCTTAAACTGAACTTTTTTGTCACCTAAAATTCTCATTTCTTCTTTCAGATAGAAAACTATTACAAGAACTAAAAACAAAAGCTCTTAAAATTTTATTAGTAATACCGTAAAAAACTAAGTTTTTGACTATAAATCCTTTATGTACGAAAAATAACTAAAAGAATGTCCATTATAATACGCAGCGCAAGACAATCCAAAAATATAAAATGGTTGTTATGTGTGTAAAACCTGTTTAATATAATGAGCACCGATCAGGAATATGTTTTTAAAAAGTATTGTCAATAAAATGCGCACCTTTTTGCGCAACAGAAAGGTTGTTCAATATAATACGCACCGCGACACTTTATCTCAAAAATAAAACAAACCCCGGTAAAAACAAAGTTTTTGACTATAAATCCCCTATATATGAGACATAACTAAAAGTATTGATTATATTCAAACGCGACAAATATTTACAGACTGAATCTGTCTTAACTCCCCTTTGCTTTATAACCCGGGGGACAGGTCTGGTCACCGATCGCTGGACCGGGCTCAGCGTGACACGTAAAATGTAAACAAAAGCACCCCGGTACATCGCGTCAACGCGCGAACTGAGCTGTCACGTGAAAAAACAACAATAACAAACCGTGAAATTGAATAACATACCTCGTATAGAGATAAACTAAAATGCATTAATTTAATTACGGGACGTTTGATAGATCTTAAATTTTGATACGATGCATTGTTAGGTGACACGGGTCAGTGTGCCAAATTTCAGCTCGATGACTTCACGGGAAGTGGGTCATTTTTTACTTTTGTTTTTCCGCCCGCCCAAGACAGAGAGACAGAGAGACAGACAGAGAGACAGAGACGGCGGTGAAGGTAATATAAGGGATTTAATAACATGATACATAGTGATAAATAAAATAAACTAAAAATTCAATAATTTAATTACAGTACATGGGAACGATCTGAAATTTGGAAAAATCATTTTTATTATTGGCAGAAAACTGCCTGCAAAATTTCAGCTCGCTAGCTTACGAGGAAGATGGTTAAACATCGATCCCAAGTTTTGGCGACAAACAAACCAGCAAACAAGGGCTCAAACAAACAGATACCACGAGTTAATATAAAGGATTTTTTTTAAAAAACCCGTAAAAAACAAGTTTTTCACTATAAATCCTTTATGTACTAGACGTAAAAAAAAGAATGTTCATTATAATGAGCAGCGCAAGACCATCCAAAAATACAAAATTGCAGTTGTGTCGTAAAACATGTTTAACATAATGCGCACCGATCAGGAATATGTTTATAAAAAGTGTTGTCAATAAAATACGCACCTTATAGCGCGACAGAAAGGTTGTTCAATATAATACGCACCGCGACACTCTATCTCAAAAAATACATGATACATAGGAATAAATAAAATAATCTAAAAATTCAATAATTTAATTACAGTACATGCGATCGATCTGAAATTTTGATACATAGTTTTTATCATCGCCACCAAACTGCCTGCTAAATTTCAGCTCGCTAGCTTACGAGAAAGTGGGTTCAAAATCGATCAAAAGTTTTGGCGACCGACAAGAAAGCAATCAAGGGTTCAAACAGACACCACGAGTTAATATAAAGGAATTAAAAATAAAAAAAACAGTAAATAACCAAGTTTTTTTTACTATAAATCCTTTATGTATGAGACGTAACTAAAAGAATGTTCATTATAATACGCAGCGCAAGACCATCCAAAAATACAAGTTTGTAGTTGTGTCGTTATAATGCGCACCGATCAGGAATATGTTTATAAAAAGTGTTGTCAATAAAATACGCACCTAATTGCGCGACAGAAAGGTTGTTCAATATAATGCGTACCCTTACACTTTATCTAAAAAAATAACGCACTACAAAGACAAGATGTCAATATCTCAATGAGATTTTAATTTATACAACATATAAACAACACAAAAAACACAACACATAAAAACAGCAAAGCGACACTAAACAGAAACGCAACACATAAACACAACACATAGACGCAGCAAATAAACACAATACAGAAACACATCAGCTAGGGACAGTAAGACAGCAGGTCTGGACAGTAGACGCAATCTTTCCAAACTTTTCGGATTAGTCCTGTCATTATTGTCTGTAATATGTGGGGCTCAGTCAACACGATACATACACACATACACACACATGATTGTATACATATTTAAAGACCTCTCTTTATGTGCGTGGGAGATCGGTAGGTTTGAACTAGATTTTAAATAGCCTTTAGTTTACGGCCCTACATTCCAGGTTGTGAATTCATTGATGATCTAGAAATCTAGATCAAAGACAGTCGTCAGAATATGTCTTGGAATGAGTTGACAAGGGACATAATTATGGCGAAAAAGTTAGAGTTAGCGTTAGGGTTAGATTAAGAGTTCGAATTAGATTTACAGTTAGTGATGGCTGAGATTTAGGATTAGAGGTTTCTTCTTTCGTTATATTTTCTTAAAAAGCAACATTATACCGACTTTGAAATAGAGAAAAGTATAAACGATTTAAGAAGGAAAGAAAGGATTTAGTAAATGTTTTATCTTATGTCATATTTCATCCGCTTTTTCTATTCACACAATTATTGCGTCCTACGCTTATCATGCGTTTATGTCTAGACTTTAAATGTGATTTGAGTTTTGAATGTTGCTAGTGTTTTGGTCGTCCTGGTTTGTTCAGGCAACCAATTCAAATCACCCTATTCCTACTTCATCAATCTACTCACAACAACAGAAACTGCCATACTCCTATATAACTGCCATACTCCTATATAACTGCCATAATTCTATATAACTGCCATACTCCTATATAACTGCCATACTTCTATATAACTGCCATACTTCCTATATAACTGCCATACTCCTATATAACTGCCATACTCCTATATAACTGACATACTCCTATATAACTGCCATACTCCTATATAACTGCCATACTCCTATATAACTGCCATACTCCTATATAACTGCCATACTCCTATATAACTGCCATACTCCTATATAACTGCCATACTCCTATATAACTGCCATACTCCTATATAACTGCCATACTCCTATATAAGTTCCATACTCCTACATAACTGCCATACTCCTACATAAGTTCCATACTCCTACATAACCGCCATACTCCTACGTAACTGCAATACTCATATATAACTGCCATACTCCTATATAACTGCCATACTCCTATGTAACTGTCATACTCCTATATAATTGTCATACTCCAATATAACTGCCATACTCCTAGTATTGTCAAACTCCAAATAACTTTGCTATAAAGCATACTCAATAACGCATTTCCTATATAACTGCCATACTCCATATATAACTGCCATACTCCTATATAACTGCCATACTCCTATATAACTGCCATACTC
Source organism: Ampullaceana balthica (assembly GCA_944989445.1). NCBI lineage: Eukaryota > Metazoa > Mollusca > Gastropoda > Lymnaeidae > Ampullaceana > Ampullaceana balthica. The sequence continues at coordinate 121,857 of CALYLW010000861.1, forward strand.
CTATATAACTGCCATACTCCTATATAACTGCCATACTCCTATATAACTGCCATACTCCTATATAACTGCCATACTCCTATATAACTGCCATACTCCTATATAACTGCCATACTCCTATATAACTGCCATACTCCTATATAACTGCCATACTCCTATATAACTGCCATACTTCTATATAACTGCCATACTCCTATATAACTGCCATACTCCTATATAACTGCCATACTTCTATATAACTGCCATACTCCTATATAACTGCCATACTCCTATATAACTGCCATACTCCTATATAACTGCCATACTCCTATATAACTGCCATACTCCTATATAACTGCCATACTCCTATATAACTGCCATACTCCTATATAACTGCCATACTCCTATATAACTGCCATACTCCTATATAACTGCCATACTCCTATATAACTGCCATACTCCTATATAACTGCCATACTCCTATATAACTGCCATACTCCTATATAACTGCCATACTCCTATATAACTGCCATACTCCTATATAACTGCCATACTCCTATATAACTGCCATACTCCTATATAACTGCCATACTTCTATATAACTGGCATACTTCTATATAACTGCCATACTTCATATAATTAATAACTGCTCATACTCCTACATAGCTGTCCATACTCCTAAATAACTGCCATACTCCTATATAAGTTCCATACTCCTACATAACTGCCATACTCCTACTTAGTTCCATACTCCTACATAAACGCCATACTCCTAGTAAATGCATACTCCATATCAATTTCTAATATATAACTGCCATACTCCTATATAACTGCCATACTCCTATATAACTGTCATACTCCTATATAACTGCCATACTCCTATATAACTGCCATACTCCTATATAACTGCCATACTCCTATATAACTGCCATACTCCTATATAACTGCCATACTCCTATATAACTGTCATACTCCTATATAACTGCCATACTCCTATATAACTGCCATACTCCTATATAACTGACATACTCCTATATAACTGCCATACTCCTATATAACTGCCATACTCCTATATAACTGCCATACTCCATATATAACTGACATACTCCTATATAACTGCCATACTCCTATATAACTGCCATACTCCTATATATCTGCCATACTCCTATATAACTGCCATACTCCTATATAACTGCCATACTCCTATATAACTGCCATACTCCTATATAACTGACATACTCCTATATAACTGCCATACTCCTATATAACTTCATCTGCCATACTCCTATATAACTGCCATTTCTAATATATATCTGCCATACTCCTATATAACTGCCATACTCCTATATAACTGCCATACTCCTATATAACTGCCATACTCCATATATAACTGCCATACTCCTATATAACTGCCATACTCCTATATAACTGCCATACTACTATATAACTGCCATATCTAATATAATCTGCCATACTCCTATATAACTGCCATTCTAATATATATCTGCCATACTCCTATATATCTGCCATACTCCTATATAATTACCATTCTAATATATAACTTCCATATTCATATATAACTGTCAAACTCCTATATAACTGCCATTGTAATATATAACTGCCATTCCAATATTTAACTGCCATACTCCTATATAACTTCCATACTCTTATATAACTTCCATACACCTATATAACTTCCATACTCCTATATAACTGCCATTCCAATATTTAACTTCCATACTCCTATATAATTGCCATACAACTATATAACTTCCATACTCCTATATAACTTCCATACTCCAATATAACTTCCATACTCATATATAACTTCCATACTCCTATATAACTGTCATTCTAATACGTAACTGCCATACTACTATATATCTGCCATACTCCTATATAACTTCCAAACTCCTATATAACTGCCATACTCCTATATAACTTCCATACTCCTATATAACTTCCATACTCCTATATTTATATAACTTCCATACTCCTATTTAACTGTCATTCTAATGCGTAACTGCCCTACTACTATATATCTGCCATACTCCTACATGACTGTCATACTCCTGCGTTCCTGCCATACTCCTATTTAACTGCCATACTCCTATGGGGCCGTCCATAAAGTACGTCACGCTCCAGACTGGGGGAGGGGGTGTACGAAAGTGTGACAGTTTATGACAGGGGGGAGGGGGGTCCCCCCAAGTGTGACGTCACGCTGTTTTATATTAAATTTTAATTAGTTTGATTTTAAAAAAACATTTGTGTACGAAAGTGTGACGTACTTTGAGGGGGGGGGGTCATAGATTTGTTACAGGGGGAGGGGGGAGTTAAAAAAATGGTCAAAAATAGCGCGACGTACTTTATGGACGGCCCCTATGTAACTGCAATACTCCTACGTAACTGCCATACTCATCTAAAACTGCCATACTCCTATATAACTGCCATACTCCTACATGACTGTCATACTCCTATATAACTGCAATACTATTTTATAACTGCCATAATCCTACATAACTGCCATACTCCTATGTAACTGTCATACTCCTAGGTAATTGCTATACTCCTACATAACTGCCATACTCCTAGATGACTGCCATACTCCCATATAACTGCCATGCCCCTATATAACTGCCATACTCTCATATAACTGCCATACCCCTATATAAATGCCAAACTCCTACGTATCTGCCATACTCCTACATAACTGCCATACTCCAACATAACTGCCATACTCCAACATAACTGCCATACTCCTACAGAAATATCATACTATTACGCAACTCACCGACTTACAACACAAACGGTGATAACCCGAACTCTAAGCCGTTCCCCCGAAGACTGTAGCAATAGCTTGTTATAAGGTGGCCTTTAAACTCACGGCCAGTAACCACGTTTTGACATCCAGACCGTTGGGGGAAGCACTTTAAACTACATCAATCCCCGTTTTGACATCCAGACAGATGGAGGAACCGTTACAAGTATATTAATCCACGCTTTCACATCCAGACAGGCGGAGGAAGCCAGTAAAACTACATCAATCCACGTTTTGACAATAGCATAGGTTTAGCGTTCATGTATCGCGTTTTTTTAAATATGAAAAGGAAAAACAAACAACTCTTGGTATGACCTCGTCACTTGAAAACTCGCAACAAGTTAACGCTTTCTGAGATCCCTGTCCTAGCTTGAGAACCATCGGAGAAGACCAACACAACGCCGGGGAAGAACAACACAACACCCACGTTACAAATCTGTGCGATTGCTCAGCACGCTAGTTAACACCTTGACTTTAAACACCGCAATTAAAGCTCGTCGCCGATCAGCCATTTCCTCGATTGATCCTGACATCAAGAAGTTATCGATCCCGTGCCTCCAGATCTGAGACACTCGTCAATGAAGTTATTTTTGGCCTTGGTCTGAAAGATCGGTGAAGGGTGGAAATCCACTCAAGAAGAAGTTAATTTGTTTTTTTTTAAAATAAAAAGTAAAGAGAAGTTTAAAAAAAAAGATTCCTGAAGTTCCCAGAGTACAAAGGTCTTCAGTATCAACAATAGAACGAAATGTGTTACGTGAAAGTTTTATAAGTTCAGTAGATTCAGGGCCGGATTAGACTTGATGGGGTCCTAAGCTATTTGAGATATGGGGGCCCTTTTGAAGTCCAGATATTCTATGTATGTGCCAAATATGAAGAAAAAAATTCAGGGGACCCCCAAGAAGGCGGGGGCCCTAAGCCTGCTTAGCAAGTAAATCCAGCGCTGAGTAGATGGCACTTCAAGAAGGCCACGTTAGAAGTGTTTCTAATGAGCCAATGATGTACTTGCTATATGTGCTTAGATGTTACAAGCAGCTTGATTGCAGGCCTTGGTAGTAAGATGAAACATGTTTGCGATATTAATTTTAGAAGTAAGATAGCTAATGCGAGTGACATTAATCGTGGTATTAATTAATATAGCCAATGAGAGTAAAAAATATTCACGGGAATAAGATAACCAATGAGAGTGGCATATAGGGTATTAACATACCTTGTAAGGATATTTCACAGGTAACAAATTTCATACCAGATATGACCCGCAGCGTAACATAGGCCGCAGACTTGCTCATAAATAGTGCAAAGAAAAGGGGGAAAGAACAGACACAAACAAAAGCACGAAGAAACGAAAACAACGAGAATGGACGTCGGAGTGTGACCACCGACGCATTGTTGGTCTCGAGACATACGCACTGCGGTAGTTTTACCTGCCCCCCACTCTGCACAAACTCGCTTGCCAACCATAAACTGTGATTGGTCCACTATAGCGAGGGTCTTTCGTCATGCTTATTTACTCGCGTCTTGTGCTTGTCCTAATTTCTGTTGAATTATAATATATATATATATATATATATATATATATATATATATATATATATATATATAGAGAGAGAGAGAGAGAGAGAGAGAGAGAGAGAGAGAGAGAGAGAGATTTGTTGCCTAAGAAATAATTGTATCCAGAAGAAATGAAGAAAACGAAAGAAAAATAAATAACAGAAAAAATATGCCATATAAATCAAATTGAATTGACTGTTAAATACAATTAAATACCTTAAAGAAAATGGAATTGATTAATATTCACTTAATAATTTTTGAAATGATGTGATGATTTAAAATATAACAAAACAAAAGATGATTTTTTATCCTTTTAGAACTGGGGGGAAAATCTGTAGTTTTATTTAATCATTTTACTTTCATTGTTTTAAAGAGAGCGTGAATCTTATTTCTTTATTGTTTCTTGTTATAAAGGGCATGTGTAACTTTGCTCTCTATATTTCATGCATTAGGTCTAATATGTTTTGTAAATTATCAATGTAGTTACAAAAGTAAAGAACAACTTTTAAAATACAATCTACAAAATGTCCACTTAAAAAAACAAAATCTACCAAATTTTTTACTTATAAACACTATCTACCAAAGTTAACAAAAGAGTATAAATTTAAATGAATCAAACTTGTCATGAAATTTGCTGCGAACATTTTAAAGTCATGATTCCTCGGACCTCAGAGCAACATATATTTGTAAGATGGAATGTTTGTTTACCAATGGCAAAAAAGTATCTGAAGTCCTAGGTATCTAATCTAGGTTGAGATTTATCCAATACTTGTATTTAACACCTCAAAAATATTCACTATTTCTGAGTAGGACACTCCTTGAAAATTGATGACATTTATTTTGCAAGAAAAAATATTATTATTATTATTATTATTAATTTATTTTTCTTATTATTATAATTATAAATGTAACTTTAATTTATAAATTAAATCAATAAAACAACTTTGAAATCGCTACATTTGACTACTACAGCATTTAATATCTTCAAAATGTGCTTAATAGTATATGTAGTTATGACTATGTATAATTTCTTCAACATTTAATTACTTATCAAGCTAATGTCTATAACAACGGTGGCCAAAACCGCTGCTCCCGAGCCGCATGCGTCTCTTCTGTGTTCACATTGCGCTCGCGAAAATTTATGAAAGATATGTAGGATTACTGGACGATTTCCTAGCAAGGTTAAATGACTTGCGCCAGCTAAAATCCTGTTCTTTTGTTCTCATAAATCCATTCATAATAGAAGGCTAATGATTAGCGCCAACTAATATCTTGTTCCTGTTTCTCATAAATCGATTCATAATAGACGTAATCAAATAGGGTTTCTAGTTTCCCATGAAAATTGTCATGGACAATTCTGCTGATTGTCATGGACAATTCTGCTGCTTAAATGCTGCTATTAAGTTACAGGAAGATCAGAGTTTGGTGACTATACACAAGTCACAATGTCATGTATATCCTCAAATTAAGAAAGCTAAATGCCGACATATATCATTTTTTGGGACAACATACTGCTTGTGAATCTTTGTACTCCATAAAATTAATAAAATTCATAAGATCAAAGCATCGAGCAGTAACTAGTAGTAGTACTTATCATAGCCTTACTACTACTAGCTGGAAACCAGATTTAACAAAGAAAAAAAAACTTGGTAGATTTTAGCAGAAAGATAACAATTAATGTTCCCTTTAATGATGAGTCGGTATGCAAGCGTTGGCCAAACCACGGCTCGCGGGCCGCATGCGGCTCTTCTGTGTTCTCATTGCTGCTGGCGTACAATTTATGAAATATATGTTATACAAGGATTGCTTGAAGATTTTAAGCCAGGTTTAATGACTCATAGTACTTCAATGCGGCTCTCGACAATTTTTTTATATTTTAAAATGGCTCTCAGTTAATACAGGTCTGGCCGCCCCTGGTCTAGTAGATATTAAAGCCCAGTCCTTGCTTATCATTAAAGCAGGTTCATATGTCAATTTTCCCAATATTTCCACACACACAAATTTGTTTCCTGCCACTGCGCCTATCAAGGATTCATATCGTGAGAACCACTGCCGCGCTTCGCTTGTCAACATATGTTATTGTTTTTATGAGATTCTCACGTCAATCGAGCCGCACCAGAGATCTTGACTGACAGCCGGGTGATACAATAACTCCAGGTCGAACACCAACACCTTCCCCAGGTGGCAGTAAGTTTTAGGGCATTCATGGGCCGGCCAGCTGGAAATAGGGCCTTACCGTCTAGGTCACATGGGGTGTGTGGGTAGAATAACAGGTTAAGGCAGTACAGAGGCAAGGCTCAAGGTGGGCCTTGTAGCATGACAGGGCAGTACAGAGTCAAGGCTCAAGGGGGGCCTTGTAGCATGACAGGGAAGTACAGAGGCAAGGCTCAAATGCTGCCTTGTAACAGGTTGGGCAGTACAGAGGCAGGGCTCAAATGGTGCCTTGTAACAGGTTAGGGCAGTACAGAGGCAAGGCTCAAATGGTGCCTTGTAACAGGTTAGGGCAGTACAGAGGCAAGGCTCAAATGGTGCCTTGTAACAGGTTAGGGCAGTACAGAGGCAAGGTTCAAATGGGACCTTGTAACAGGTTAGGGCAATACAGAGGCAAGGCTCAAATGGTGCCTTGTAACAGGTTAGGGCAGTATAGAGGCAAGGCTTAAATGGTGCCTTGTTGCATGATAGGGCATTACAAGGGCAAGACTCAAACGGTGCCTTGTAACAGGATAGGGCAGTACAGAGGCAAGGCTCAAATGGTGCCTTGTAACAGGTTAGGGCAGTACAGAGGCAGGGCTCAAATGGTGCCTTGTAACAGGTTAGGGCAGTACAGGGGCAAGGCTCAAATGGTGCCTTGTAACAGGTTAGGGCAGTACAGAGGCAAGGCTCAAATGGTGCCTTGTAACAGGTTAGGGCAGTACAGAGGCAAGGTTCAAATGGGACCTTGTAACAGGTTAGGGCAATACAGAGGCAAGGCTCAAATGGTGCCTTGTAACAGGTTAGGGCAGTATAGAGGCAAGGCTTAAATGGTGCCTTGTTGCATGATAGGGCATTACAAGGGCAAGACTCAAACGGTGCCTTGTAACAGGATAGGGCAGTACAGAGGCAAGGCTCAAATGGTGCCTTGTAACAGGTTAGGGCAGTACAGAGGCAAGGCTCAAATGGTGCCTTGTAACAGGATAGGGCAGTACAGAGGCAAGGCTCAAATGGTGCCTTGTAACAGGATAGGGCAGTACAGAGGCAAGGCTCAAATGGTGCCTTGTAGCATGACAGGGCAGTACAGAGACAAGGCTAAAACGGTGCCTGTAACATGATAGGGCAGTACAGAGGCAAGGCTCAAGGGGGGGGGCTTGTAACAGGATAGGGCAGTACAGAGGCAAGGCTCAAATAGTGCCTTGTAACAGGATAGGGCAGTACAGAGGCAAGGCTCAAATGGTGCCTTGTAACAGGATAGGGCAGTACAGAGGCAAGGCACAAATGGTGCCTTGTAATTATAACAGGATAGGGCAGTACAGGGGCAAGGCTTAAATGGTGCCTTGTAGCATGATAGGGCAGTACAGGGGCAAGGCTCAAATGGTGCCTTGTAGCATGATAGGGCAGTACAGGGGCAAGGCTCAAGGGGGGCCTTATGTTTCAGTGCCGACACTAGGGTATGGTAGTAGAGGCCCTGGAGTATGACGGTAGTGGCACAAGGGTATGGTAGTAGAGGCCCTGGAGGTATGACGGTAGTGGCACAAGGGTATGGTAGTAGAGGCCCTGAGGTATGACAGTAGTGGTACTGGGGTATGACAGTAGTGGCACAAGGGTATGGTAGTAGAGGCCCTGGGGTATGACAGTAGTGGCACAAGGGTATGGTAGTAGAGGCCCTGGGGTATGACAGTAGTGGCAGTAGGGTATGGTAGTAGAGGCCCTGGGGTATGACAGTAGTGGCAGTAGGGTATGGTAGTAGAGGCCCTAGGGTATGACAGTAGTGGCAGTAGGGTATGGTAGTAGAGGCCCTGGGGTATGACAGTAGTAGCAATAGGGTATGGTAGTAGAGGCCTTGGGGTATGGCAGTGGTAGCAGTAGGGTATGGTAGTAGAGGCCCTAGGGTATGACAGTAGTGGCAGTAGGGTATGGTAGTAGAGGCCCTAGGGTATGACAGTAGTGGCAGTAGGGTATGGTAGTAGAGGCCCTAGGGTATGACAGTAGTGGCAGTAGGGTATGGTAGTAGAGGCCCTGGGGTATGACAGTAGTAGCAGTAGGGTATGGTAGTAGAGGCCTTAGGTTATGACAGTGGTAGCAGTAGGGTATGGTAGTAGAGGCCCTAGGATATGACAGTAGTGGCAGTAGGGTATGGTAGTAGAGGCCTTGGGGTATGACAGTGGTAGCAGTAGGGTATGGTAGTAGAGGCCCTAGGGTATGACAGTAGTGGCAGTAGGGTATGGTAGTAGAGGCCCTGGGGTATGACAGTAGTAGCAGTAGGGTATGGTAGTAGAGGCCTTAGGGTTATGACAGTGGTAGCAGTAGGGTATGGTAGTAGAGGCCCTAGGGATATGACAGTAGTGGCAGTAGGGTATGGTAGTAGAGGCCCTTGGGGTATGACAGTGGTAGCAGTAGGGTATGGTAGTAGAGGCCCTAGGGTATGACAGTAGTGGCAGTAGGGTATGGTAGTAGAGGCCCTGGGGTATGACAGTAGTGGCAGTAGGATATGGTAGTAGAGGCCTTGGGGTATGACGGTAGTAGAAGTATGGTATGGTAGTAGAGGCCCTGGAGTATGACAGTAGTGGCAGTAGGGTATGGTAGTAGAGGCCCTGGGGTATGACAGTAGTAGCAGTAGGGTATGGTAGTAGAGGCCCTGGGGCTATGACAGTAGTGGCAGTAGGGTATGGTAGTAGAGGCCTTGGGGTATGTCAGTAGTGGCAGTAGGGTATGGTAGTAGAGGCCCTGGGGTATGACAGTAGTTGCAGTAGGGTATGGTAGTAGAGGCCTTGGGGTATGACAGTAGTAGCAGTAGGGTATGGTAGTAGAGGCCCTGGGGTATGACATTAGTAGCAGTAGGGTATGGTAGTAGAGGCCCTGGGGTATGACAGTAGTAGAAGTAGGGTATGGTAGTAGAGGCCCTGGGGTATGACAGTAGTGGCAGTAGGGTATGGTAGTAGAGGCCTTGTGGTATGACAGTAGTAGCAGTAGGGTATGGTAGTAGAGGCCCTGGGGTATGACATTAGTAGCAGTAGGGTATGGTAGTAGAGGCCCTGGGGTATGACAGTTGTAGCAGCATGGTATGGTAGTAGAGGCCCTGGGGTATGACAGTAGTAGCAGCATGGGTATGGTAGTAGAGGCCCTGGGGTATGACAGTAGTAGCAGTAGGGTATGGTAGTAGAGGCCCTGGGGTATGACAGTAGTGGCACTAGGGTATGACAGTAGTAGCAGTAGGGTATGACATAAGCAACACTTGAGTATGGTAGTAGTAGCAGTATGGTATGACATAAGCAACTCTTGAGTATGGTAGTAGTAGCAGTATGGTATGACATAAGCAACTCTTGAGTATGGTAGTAGTAGCAGTATGGTATGACATAAGCAACTCTTGAGTATGGTAGTAGTGGCAGTAGGGTATGGTAGTATAGGCCCTGAGGTATGACAGTAGTAGCAGTAGGGTATGACAGTAGTGGCAGTAGGGTAAGACATAAGCAACTCTTGAGTATGGTAGTAGTGGCAGTAGGGTATGGTAGTAGAGGCCCTGAGGTATAACAGTAGTAGCAGCATGGTATGACATAAGCAACTCTTGAGTATGGTAGTAGTGGCAGTAAGTCACAACATCACCTTATAAAAATATTATTACAAACATTAACATTGATTACTTAAACATATATTTAAACCAAACCCATTTTTCTAACAATATTTTACAATTTTGAATAACATTGTGTGAGATTGACTTTGATTTTTATCGATCAGACCTACTGGCATTCTAGAAATGTTCTACAGGTAAATAAAATAAACTCATCTATCAAATGACATTTTCCGCATGTTGTGCAGGTAAACAAGATACGCTGTATACACAAACTATTAACTGGACTTTCTGATACTTGAGTCGCAGAAAAACACAAATGAAACAAAGAGATTTGTTGTAATCAAACAGACAACGATTTCTTCGCACGTGTTTTTTTGTTGTTGTAAAGATTACAAATTCTCCTAACGGTATTTTAACGAAAGTCAAAATTATTGCGATTTATGACTTTTTTTTTGTTATTCAACTACTGTTTTTTCACAACTCCATACATTTTAGTGACAGTAGCGCGGAGAGAAGCAAAATCACGTTTTGCCGTAACCTTGGTTACATGCACACAATACAAACATGTTCTGAACAATTCAATTAACAATTTATAAGTAATTGAACAGCTGGCATCATAAACAAAACATCACGTCATTATTATATAGACAATCTAAAAGTTTCATTTTCCCCATATCACACTAGCATAATCTGTTTATTTGGAATAAAGTCATTAGTATGAACATATGACATCAATATGGCTGTACAGCAACAAGATGGACATACACCATCAAGATGGCCTTTCAACATATAGATATATCAAGATGGATATACAACACCATTATGGATATACAGCATCAAGATGGATATACAGCATCAAGATGCCCCTACAAGATATATACGATATCAAGATGGATAAAATGTATCAAGACAGCTATACATCAACTTGGATCTACAGTGACAGAACCAGAGTTACCTCTAACCAACTAACCTAGCTAATGATTGAGACATAAGTAGGGTTATTGCCGAGTTAAATGTATGAGAGAATAAATGTCGTAGAGGTTTGACTGTTAAACTCATAAACCCATATTTCAAGTGTAATTAGAATGTTGTTCTCACAAAGTGCAACCAGATCTCGAATAGTCCTGTGTTACTTCAGGCAGTTGAAGCGTTTGCTGTCTAGGTATTAAATCCACAAGATTAGAACTTTTTTCGAAATTGATTTTCGTTTTCTCACGAAACGTTACCTTCAGAGCGCGTTATCTCTTACAGTTTACATTCATCCAACAGTATGTATTTATTTTAAAATCTAAAATTCTGTCTATATTCCTCTAACAGACGAGGGTTTCTCTGATTCCCTTACTGCCCCCAAACTTAATCTTATGACATCTTCTAATCATGGTTTGAAGGTATAAAAGGTTCAAGACTTAACACAACAGTGGACCTCATTGAACAAGAACATCTGAATCCCTGCTATGTCATATAAGAAAATACGTGTTAGGGTTGTGAAATCTGTTGTTCTTTGTCAGGGAGTCTATGGTTTAGTGTTAGGGAATCTTTATGATAGGGTTAGGGAATTTATGGATTAAAAAGTCTACAGTTGACAGAAAATGGATGGATTGGGAATATCTAATGAATAGTTGCAAGTGTCAAAGATTTCATTGTAAGGTTTCAGTAATTAGATCAGTAACAACACGAAGTTAAGTGAGCATGTGCATTGAATCAGCTGTACTTCCTTTGTTAAATTAGTTTAATATGTGTGTGTGTGTGTGGAGGGCGTTTTGAAGTGCTGAATATCAGACAAGCCTGAGAGATGCTGGAGTCCAAAGAGGCGCACAGATTAGGAGAGATGTAAACAAGATATATACAAGATCTATACAAGATCTATACATCGACATGCACAAAATAATAATACAGTTGGATCTCTCTAAGTCGAACTCAAAGGGACCCGAAAAAAATTCGACGTATGGGGTTTTCGAGTTAGGGAAAAGGGATTCATAGGTGCAGATTAATCAAGAACAATGTTGAAATGGATAGGGTGGTAGTGGGGGGGGGCAGCCATCCCGACGAGAAGGCTTGACGGGAAAAAGAGGCGGTGTCTGATGTTTCATATGAAAGGAAGCCAAATTATCTTTGACAAACAAAATTCTACTAAGGGAAGATTGGAAGCCACAAAATCTTCGAGTTAAGGAGATCTAAAATACATTAGTCTTGGAATTAGCCCGGGACCTAACCAATAATTCGATATGGGGGGTTTTCGACTTAGGGAAGTTCGACTTAGCGAGGTCCGACTGTATATACATCGATGAATACAAAATATATACTTAGATATGCACAAGATCTATTGATTTATTTTTGAAACTCAGGCCTTTTCAACGCCTCTCAAATCCCAGCGGGGCACGTTGATGCTTAAACTTGTGTCGTAAACAGTTGCGCGTCTTCCCTTACACCTCCCCTACGCCCGGTGGTCGGATATATAACGGGCAGGCTAAGACCGACAAGGACTGGATATGCTTAGTGGTCATGAGTTCGAATCCTTTAAGCCATAATTTGTTGCTGGTTGATTTAACTTCAAGATGACCTGCACTGTCACATGACACTCCAACAATAAAACCTCACAACATCCCACACAAAATCCCACACAACATTCATCACAACATCGCCACCATATCTCCTCAACACTATCAAAACACCCAAAACAACACTTTCAAAATCGTATTAGCGCCAGTGGTGATGACCTGCGGTGCCAACCCTTTGACCAGGAAGTGGTGAGATAACCGTACGCCCCCAGACGCCCGCTGAAATCTGTTGCTATATTGTGAACATAACAAGATATCATCAGCTGGTACAGTCCGGGACAAGTACTTGGAGGGTGAAGCCTTCAAGCACTAAGACAGTTACAGCGTGTCATTTGTACCACGAATCTCACGAATACATTGTTGTTCAACTAATGATGATCCTACATATGATCCTACATATGGAAGAAAATCAGAAGCCCCGAGCCTAATGCTCTTCATGGGTCTTCCCGGAAGACCCTCTCAGCTATCTGGCCCCAAGGGACGTAACAGCCGAGAACCCCCCCCCACCCCAGCACACCGGAAGCGTTTGCTTCTGAAGCGGCCACCTGGGCATCCAGGAAATAAAGTCGAAAATGCCTCCCACTAAATTGACCTCACGAGGAGGGGTTGAATTCCCTACCACGACCCGCTACAACTTTGTCGCCACCCTGGCAAAGCACACGGGTCTCCATGGTTAGGACCGCCGCAGTGCGGGGGATCATCAATGGCCTACCTAGGGAGTAGCCCCCACTGGAAGGTCTCCTCAGAGCTGGCGTCCGCTGCGTTCTTCGCGGTACCTTTCGCTAATCCGTACTGGCGCTCCTGGCCCTAAACCGGCACCGCTCAATGGCGTTGCTAGTGAAAATTGAGGGGGGTGAAACGGTCTCTTCAGATTTTACCCGAACCTCAACGGGTACTTTAGTTTTCATAATCGACATGTTGTTCAACTCATTAGCTCTAATATACTGTATCCCAATGTTCTATACGTCAATATCTATTGATAGATGCAAAGTGACCAGTGCTTCAGGCTAAGACGGCTGTATACATACAAATGAAATAGGACAAGTTAAGACAAAAAATGTCGATACATGATTACGATACTAATCAATGCTCATAAAGACAAAAAATAACCATGGACAGATTAACCCCAGACATTGTAACAATTGGCAGATTAGCCTTGGATAGAAAAACTATAGAAGATGACCGTTAGTTCTTTTTATACTTCTCCTTATATCCAAACGTAAATAGCTTCCAGCCAAATCATAAATAAATCGCATATCAAAACATATAGGATATGTAGCCGATAAGATAAGATATGTAGCCGATAAGATAGGATATGTAGCCGATAAGATAGGATATGTAGCCGATAAGATAGGATGTGTAGCCGATAAGATAGGATGTGTAGCCGATAAGATAGGATATGTAGCCGATAAGATAGGATGTGTAGCCGATAAGATAGGATATGTAGCCGATAAGATAGGATATGTAGCCGATAAGATAGGATGTGTAGCCGATAAGATAGGATATGTAGCCGATAAGATAGGATATGTAGCCGATAAGATAGGATATGTAGCCGATAAGATAGGATATGTAGCCGATAAGATAGGATATGTAGCCGATAAGATAGGATGTGTAGCCGATAAGATAGGATATGTAGCCGATAAGATAGGATATGTAGCCGATAAGATAGGATATGTAGCCGATAAGATAGGATATGTAGCCGATAAGATAGGATGTGTAGCCGATAAGATAGGATATGTAGCCGATAAGATAGGATGTGTAGCCGATAAGATATGATATGTAGCCGATAAGATAGGATATGTAGCCGATAAGATAGGATATGTAGCCGATAAGATAGGATATGTAGCCGATAAGATAGGATATGTAGCCGATAAGGTAGGATATGTAGCCGATAAGATAGGATATGTAGCCGATAAGATAGGATATGTAGCCGATAAGATAGGATATGTAGCCGATAAGATAGGATATGTAGCCGATAAGATAGGATATGTAGCCGATAAGATAGGATATGTATCCGATAAGACAAGATATGTAGCCGATAAGATAGGATATGTAGCCGATAATATAGGATATGTAGCCGATAAGATAGGATATGTAGCCGATAAGATAGGATATGTAGCCGATAAGACAGGATATGTAGCCGATAAGACAAGATATGTAGCCTATAAGATAGGATATGTAGCCGATAAGATAGGATATGTAGCCGATAAGGTAGGATATGTAGCCGATAAGATAGGATAAGTAGCCGATAAGATAGGATATGTAGCCGATAAGGTAGGATATGTAGCCGATAAGATAGGATATGTAGCCGATAAGGTAGGATATGTAGCCGATAAGATAGGATATGTAGCCGATAAGGTAGGATATGTAGCCGATAAGATTGGATATGTAGCCGATAAGGTAGGATATGTAGCCGATAAGATAGGATATGTAGCCGATAAGATAGGATATGTAGCCGATAAGATAGGATATGTAGCCGATAAGATAGGATATGTAGCCGATAAGATAGGATATGTAGCCGATAAGATAGGATATGTAGCCGATAAGATAGGATATGTAGCCGATAAGATAGGATATGTAGCCGATAAGATAGGATATGTAGCCGATAAGATAGGATATGTAGCCGATAAGATAGGATATGTAGCCGATAAGATAGGATATGTAGCCGATAAGATAGGATATGTAGCCGATAAGACAGGATGTGTAGCCGATAAGATAGGATATGTAGCCGATAAGATAGGATGTGTAGCCGATAAGACAGGATGTGTAGCCGATAAGATAGGATATGTAGCCGATAAGATAGGATATGTAGCCGATAAGATAGGATATGTAGCCGATAAGATAGGATATGTAGCCGATAAGATAGGATGTGTAGCCGATAAGATAGGATATGTAGCCGATAAGATAAGATATGTAGCCGATAAGATAGGATATGTAGCCGATAAGATAGGATATGTAGCCGATAAGATAGGATATGTAGCCGATAAGATAGGATATGTAGCCGATAAGACAAGATATGTAGCCGATAAGACAAGATATGTAGCCGATAAGATAGGATATGTAGCCGATAAGACAAGATATGTAGCCGATAAGATAGGATATGTAGCCGATAAGATAGGATATGTAGCCGATAAGATAAGATATGTAGCCGATAAGATAAGATATGTAGCCGATAAGATAAGATATGTAGCCGATAAGATAGGATATGTAGCCGATAAGATAGGATATGTAGCCGATAAGATAGGATATGTAGCCGATAAGATAAGATATGTAGCCGATAAGATAGGATATGTAGCCGATAAGATAGGATATGTAGCCGATAAGATAAGATATGTAGCCGATAAGATAAGATATGTAGCCGATAAGATAGGATATGTAGCCGATAAGATAAGATATGTAGCCGATAAGATAGAATATGTAGCCGATAAGATAGGATATGTAGCCGATAAGATAGGATATGTAGCCGATAAGATAGGATATGTAGCCGATAAGATAGGATATGTAGCTGATAAGATAGGATATGTAGCCGATAAGATAGGATATGTATCCGATAAGACAAGATATGTAGCCGATAAGATAGGATATGTAGCCGATAAGATAAGATATGTAGACGATAAGATAGGATATGTAGCCGATAAGTTAGGATATGTATCCGATAAGACAAGATATGTAGCCGATAAGATAGGATATGTAGCCGATAAGTTAGGATATGTATCCGATAAGACAAGATATGTAGCCGATAAGACAAGATATGTAGCCGATAAGATAAGATATGTAGCCCATACAAGTAAGACCATTGAGGGGCTTGTTCGTCGTTGGATTCAAAAGTCAAACCAACTTATTTTCCACGCCGTGGCACAACACAATTTCACCCCGTGGGGTCCGATTCACAGACATACTTGAATAATCTTTTCATGGGCCGTTATCTTCCACGCTCGACTGGTGCAGCGGACAATGGAGAGCTATAGGGACAATTTCTGGCCGTCCAAACTGTGATTTTATTCACACCCGATTAACCGGGTTCGGCAATAACTCACTGGGCCGGGGGTATTAGGGTGGGGGAGGGACGTGAGAAGGAATACAGTTGGAATCTTACGGTAATAATAGATGAAACCAGGTTTATCTGTGCTAGTCCAGTCACATAGATATGTGGTAGTCCAGTCGCATAGATATGTGATAGTCCATTCATATACATATTGATTATGTGATAGTCAGGTCAGATACATATGTGATTGTCCAGTTAATTTGATATGCGACAGTCCAGTCACAATTATATATGATAATCAAAACTATATAGATCTCATTGATTATTTTCACTATTTTCACAAATTCATTTTTAGTCATAATTGTGTGACTCTCAATAAAAATAAACATGTACTGAATCATTAACAAATCATGAAGGTCATTTTCATTTTCATTTTGAAACTTATTACAATTCTGTTTTAAAGTAAATATAGATTTAACTCGATTGGAGAGAAAAATTCATAAACTATTCTCCTTCATTGTGCAAGAAAACTAGCCAGTCCCATTTGCGCAAGAAAGCTAGCCAGCCGCATTTGTGCTGCCAAAAATCCAGCAATTCCCATTTGTGCAAGAAAAGTAGCCTGTCACCACATTGATGTTTAGACTACATCGTACATATTGAAGTTGTTGTTTTTTTTATTAGTCTTTGTGGTATAGCAATAAGACGTGTGATCTGTAAGAGAAGCCATTGAGATCAAATGGTAACTTCATGACCCAATAAAATAATATTGGATATTCATTGATGAGGGTCGATCGGGCTATAACATAATATTGGATATTCATTGATGAGTCTCCATCGTGCTATAACATAATATTGGATATTCATTGATGGGTGGTCCGTCCTGCCAGTGGGACCCCCCGAGCCTCTATAAGTGACAAATGTAAATGTACCATTGGTGTAATTTAATATTTCCTAATAATAAAAATAATAGTAAATAAGAATAAGATGTATAACACTACTGAAAACCTCACTCAAATACAACGCAATTGGTAGTTATAATATCAATCATTACTTTAAAATATTTGTTAACATTACAATTTGCCTACTTTTTAAATGCGCATGTCGGTACGTAATAATTTTATCATGTTAATTTCAAGTTTGTCGTGTGTTTTATATTTATAACAGGAAAAAAGCAAATGCAATTTTAATTATAAAATATTTTTTCCCTACAATAAAACTTATTTCTTTCAAAAAGATTTTGTCGAACAGATTAAGGTAGTATGTTTTGTATCGAGGCTTACCAATACCCCGTTCAATAACGTCTTTTCCTCACAGTCTGCCGTAGTCCCATCTCTCTCCTTGTTTCTAATTTGCCTTTCCTTAATGCTTTTTCTTCGTGTGAAAACCTGGCTAGTGCCGCTGTTTATACAGATTTTTAAAAATTAATTTAAACGTTGTTTGTGATACTTAAAAACATTTTTCATGTAAAGAAGTCCTAGACGTGAAGAAGGGGCTGAAAATCTTTTGTTTAAGTGCAAACAATGCAATACCAATGGGATAAATGCAGATAAAAGCGTTACGAATTTAAGAAACATTGAATTACATGAATGTGCCGGGAAAAGACCATAACTTTAAAAGTGTATGCACAAATAACTCGCAATATCGTCAGAAGTAGTTATGGAAAGTTTCAGATAAAGAGACAGATAATGTTGCACATAATGAGGACAGATAATGTTGCACATAATGATGACATATAATGTTGCACATAATGAGGACAGATAATGTTGCACATAATAAGGACAGATAATGTTGCACATAATGAGGGCAGATAATGTTGCACATAATGAGGACAGATAATGTTGCACATAATGAGGACAGATAATGTTGCACATAATGAGGACATATAATGTTGCACATAATGAGGACAGATAATGTTGCACATAATGAGGACAGATAATGTTGCACATAATGAGTAAAATAACTCAGCCGATGATGCGGTGAAAAAACAATGACTCAAATATGCCAAACGCCAGGTAGGCCTGATAACGTGAGAATTTGTGACGATCGGGGTAATCTGACTGACACTTGATTTATGGAGGGCTATGCGATAAGAGGCCGAGGAGAGTTTGTGTGGATTGAACGAATGAGCGAGCCAGAGATAGATTTCATGGGCGTAAACTTTCAATTATTCCAAAGGACGTGCGAGTCTGAGTCAGGTTTAATGTCACTCAAATTTAAAGAAATCTTTTAAAACTATTGATTTAATGTTTCTAACAATATAGAATCAACGTTAAGTTTCAATTAGCGATTTGAAATGTTTTGCATATTGTTATCTGAACACATACGTTTTAAAAAATAAAACATACGTGAAGTATTTTTGCTTGTATTGATTCTATAATTAAAATTTATCATTTGTTGTTTTTTCATTTTTACTTATAATTGCGTATCTTTTAATTTAACCGTTAGTGCGTTATGGTAGAGTTTTTCTTAGAAGTTAATTCTAATAAGTGGAATAAAAAAGGTTGCAATAGTTAATTAAGTTCATAAAGGCAATCATAGCTTTGTTAACAGCGGTACAGTGTGGTTAAGAAATCGTTTGCACAAGATGGCAGTTTATATAAAAACATTGATTTAAAAAAAACTTAATTTAAAATAGTTTACCTTGATGTATACATCTATAAACCTATATTTGGATAAAAATGTCTAGTTAAACGCATTTATTTCAGAATATTTTCAAACATATTTTCAAAACTAAAATAATAGAAACAAAAGGCGGATTAGAAAATATAATAAATTACCTGGCAGAAAAAGTCGTTGATAAGCTGATGGACGTCCGAAGTCGGAGTATCACTCGCGTTCTTCTCGTCTCAATGAGAAAATAAATCCCTTTCGAGCTTACCTAGAGGTCTTTAAGACCGAGGGCTGCTAGTACCACCAACAAGAACACCACGTTGTTGGCTTTACGACAACCGCCAGCCCCAGTGACACTCGCAACAAATCTAGCAGCAGTCAAACGAGATTATCCAAACACGGCGAGGCGAAGTCCCCCGTTAATTAAACGACTTCCTTCATTGGTGGGGACAATGGTGGAGAAACGTGTTAGAACAATTCACCGTCGATAATTTATTTCATTTACTGTGAGGTGAGGGGTAAAGAGCGGTAAGATTAACTACTTCTTTATCACCCTTGGTTTGGACGGGGGTGTGCGTGTGTGTGTGTGGGTGGGGTGTGTGGGGGGGTGGGGGGGGTGGGGGGTGTGTGGGGTGTGTGGGGGTGTGTGGGGGGGTGTGGGTGGGGGGGTGTGTGCGTGTGGGGGGGTGAGTGGGGGTGGGGGGGGGTGGGGGGGTTAGGGCAGTTCACTTCGGGTGGAAATTTTTCTTTATTTTATAATTATAAATTTCAAGAGTGTGGGAGTTTGTGTGGGAGTATGTGTGTGTGTGTGTGTGTGGGAGGGGTATATCTTGGCCTGTCCCAGGAAGCACGCATCTTAGTAAAGTCATTAATAGCTAAACCGCTACCGTTAGCGTGAATTGATCATAGTTTTGACCGCTCTAACTTCTACAGTAACACGGTCGTCACTATAGCTGACTCTTTGTTAACTTCAACTTCTAACATGACGTGATCCTATATCTGACTCTTTGTTAACTTGAACTTCTAACATGACGTGATCCTATATCTGACTCTTTGTTAACTTCTTGAACTTCTAACATAAAGTTAAAGTCATCCTTGTTAAATTATTGAGTGCTTGAACTGTAAACCTACAAAAAATGAAAATAAATGGAATAGAGAAAGATTCATATCACGGTATCTGTAAAAAAGGGAATAGAGGAAGAGTTATCTTGATATCTATGTGATGCTGAAGTTGACGTTTTATACACGATTCATCTTAACAGTTGAGTGTTGCACAATTGGGGGATGCAGATGATCTTTACAGGTTAGGTTTTGCCTGAGGCAGTATGCACCGGGATTTGTTCCCGGTGCCTAGGGCGTCCCTGAGTCCACCCAGGTCTTAGTGGGTACCCAACATCAGTTGGGGTAGTAAAGGCGGCTTGGCATTGTGCTAGCCACACAATCCCCTCGTATGCCGTGTAACATTGTGCTAGCCACACAATCCCCTCGTATGCCGTGGCTACTGAAACTTGTGAACGCTGTTTCACTTGCCCCATAGGCCATTCATGGTCTGAGAGGGAACTTAGTACTACTACTACTACTAGTATGCAAACATAACTTATTATTGGATACACATTTCATATGAGTGTGGCACTATTCTATGAGAAGGACTTGTCTCTCCTATCAATAAATATGTTGGTAGGTTCAATAAAGTTTCCAAGAACATAAACAAATGGATAATTACAATATTTAAAAACTTTTTTTCGACAATAGAAACGACAAAAAAGTCATGACGATCATGATTGAATCATTGGTATGTCTGCTTACTCTCAACGACCTAATGACCCGTGCTAGTGACCCTGATGTTGACCTTTGCCTTGTGACCTTGATTATGACCTTTGATTTGCGACCCGATGATAACCTTTGCCTTAGGGGCCGTCCATAAAGTACGTCACGCTATTTTTGACCATTTTTTACTCCCCCTCCCCCTGTCACAAACTGTCACAAATCTTTGACCTGACCCCCCCCCCTAAAGTACGTCACACTTTGAACAAAAATGTTGTTTTTTATTAACAAAATAATTAAAATTTAATATAAAACACCGTGACGTCACACGTGGCCGGACCCCCCCTCCCCCCTGTCACAAACTGTCACACTTTCTTACACCCCCTCCCCCCTCTGGAGCGTGACATACTTTATGGACGGCCCTTATGGCCATGAACGCAACATGTCCAGGTAAAGAGAAGGCTCCTTTGAGTAAAATTAATTTAATGCCCTATAAATGCTACAAGCTGTTAAGTTGTTTTTTCTTATCTTCTGTCCGCCCTAACTCTTCATTCCTGACACCTATGCATCCGGGGCCTCCTGGTGACGTTTGGGATCCCCCTATGTCAGGCACAGGGTCTGATACCACACGGCTGAAGACATGTAAGGCATGGCGTGAGCCCCTGGTCGTGACATTTATGTGGGACATTGAGAGACGGAATTGTGGGACACATCGCCAACTATCGATGCACTCTAGGACGTGATCTAACTCCCGAATTGTGGGACACATCGTAAACTATCGATGCACTCTAGGACGTGATCTAACTCCCGAACTCTCGGGACGGGATCTAACTCCCGAACTCTCGGACGTGATCTAACTCCCGAATTGTGAGACACATCGTCAACTATCGATGCACTCTAGGACGTGATCTAACTCCCGAATTGTGGGACACATCGCCAACTATCGATGCACTCTAGGACGTGATCTAACTCCCGAATTGTGGGACACATCGTCAACTATCGATGCACTCTAGGACGTGATCTAACTCCCGAATTGTGGGACACATCGCCAACTATTGATGCACTCTAGGACGTGATCTAACTCCCGAATTGTGGGACACATCGCCAACTATCGATGCACTCTAGGACGTGATCTAACTCCCGAATTGTGGGACATTTCGCCAACTATTGATGCACTCTAGGACGTGATCTAACTCCCGAATTGTGGGACACATCGCCAACTATCGATGCACTCTAGGACGTGATCTAACTCCCGAATTGTGGGACACATCGCCAACTATTGATGTACTCTAGGACGTGATCTAACTCCCGAATTGTGGGACACATCGCCAACTATTGATGCACTCTAGGACGTGATCTAACTCCAGAACTCTCGGACGTGATCTAACTCCCGAATTTTGGGACACATCGCCAACTATTGATGCACACTAGGGCGTGATCTAACTCCCGAATTGTGGGACACATCGTCAACTATCGATGCACTCTAGGACGTGATCTAACTCCCGAATAGTGGGACACATCGCCAACTATCGATGCACTCTAGGACGTGATCTAACTCCCGAATTGTGGGACACATCGCCAACTATTGATGCACTCTAGGGCGTGATCTAACTCCCGAATTGTGGGACACATCGCCAACTATTGATGCACTCTAGGACGTGATCTAACTCCCGAATTGTGGGACACATCGCCAACTATCGATGCACTCTAGGACGTGATCTAACTCACGAATTGTGGGACACATCGCAAACTATCGATGCACTCTAGGACGTTATCTAACTCCTGAATTGTGGGACACATCGCTAACTATTGATGCACTCTAGGACGTGATCTAACTCCCGAATTGTGGGACACATTGCCAACTATCGATGCACTCTAGGACGTGATCTAACTCCAGCACTCTCGGACGTGATCTAACTCCCGAATTGTGGGACACATCGCCAACTATTGATGCACTCTAGGGCGTGATCTAACTCCCGAATTGTGGGACACATCGCCAACTATCGATGCACTCTAGGACGTGATCTAACTCCCGAATTGTGGGACACATCGCCAACTATTGATGCACGCACTCTAGGACGTGATCTAACTCCCGAATTGTGGGACACATCGCCAACTATCGATGCACTCTAGGACGTGATCTAACTCCCGAATTGTGGGACACATCGCCAACTATTGATGTACTCTAGGACGTGATCTAACTCCCGAATTGTGGGACACATCGCCAACTATTGATGCACTCTAGGACGTGATCTAACTCCAGAACTCTCGGACGTGATCTAACTCCCGAATTTTGGGACACATCGCCAACTATTGATGCACACTAGGGCGTGATCTAACTCCCGAATTGTGGGACACATCGTCAACTATCGATGCACTCTAGGACGTGATCTAACTCCCGAATAGTGGGACACATCGCCAACTATCGATGCACTCTAGGACGTGATCTAACTCCCGAATTGTGGGACACATCGCCAACTATTGATGCACTCTAGGGCGTGATCTAACTCCCGAATTGTGGGACACATCGCCAACTATTGATGCACTCTAGGACGTGATCTAACTCCCGAATTGTGGGACACATCGCCAACTATCGATGCACTCTAGGACGTGATCTAACTCACGAATTGTGGGACACATCGCAAACTATCGATGCACTCTAGGACGTTATCTAACTCCTGAATTGTGGGACACATCGCTAACTATTGATGCACTCTAGGACGTGATCTAACTCCCGAATTGTGGGACACATTGCCAACTATCGATGCACTCTAGGACGTGATCTAACTCCAGCACTCTCGGACGTGATCTAACTCCCGAATTGTGGGACACATCGCCAACTATGATGCACTCTAGGGCGTGATCTAACTCCCGAATTGTGGGACACATCGCCAACTATCGATGCACTCTAGGACGTGATCTAACTCCCGAATTGTGGGACACATCGCAACTATTGATGCACTCTAGGACGTGATCTAACTCCCGAATTGTGAGACACATCGCCAACTATCGATGCACTCTCGGACGTGATCTAACTCCCGACTCTCGGACGTGATCTAACTCCTGCACTCTCGGACGTGATCTAACTGCCGAACTTGTGGGACACTCGCCAACTATCGATGCACTCTCGGACGTGATCTAACTCCTGAACTCTCGGGACGTGATCTAACTCCTGCACTCTCGGACGTGATCTAACTCCTGCACTCTCGGACGTGATCTAACTCCCGAACTCTCGGACACATCGCCAACTATCGATGCACTCTCGGACGTGATCTAACTCCCGAACTTTGAGGACACATCGTCAACTATCGATGCACTCTCGGACGTGATCTAACTCCCGAACTCTCGGACGTGATCTAACTCCTGCACTCTCGGACGTGATCTAACTCCCGAACTCTCGGACGTGATCTAACTCCTGCACTCTCGGACGTGATCTAACTCCCGAACTCTCGGACGTGATCTAACTCCTGCACTCTCGGACGTGATCTAACTCCCGAACTCTCGGACGTGATCTAACTCCTGCACTCTCGGACGTGATCTAACTCCCGAACTCTCGGACGTGATCTAACTCCTGCACTCTCGGACGTGATCTAACTCCCGCACTCTCGGACGTGATCTAACTCCTGCACTCTCGGACGTGATCTAACTCCCGAACTCTCGGACGTGATCTAACTCCTGCACTCTCGGACGTGATCTAACTCCCTGCACTCTCGGACGTGATCTAACTCCTGCACTCTCGGACGTGATCTAACTCCTGCACTCTCGGACGTGATCTAACTCCTGAACTCTCGGACACTATCTAACTCCCTATTCAATCCAAGTTATTGCTTTAAAGAATTCAACATGTCATAAAAATGTATTGATGTTTTTAAATAGATTGTATCGGGCAAAGACTTTATGTCGTTTGGGTGCGTATCAGGACATTTGTTTGTTTTAAATACCTCTTCCCAACTGTAGAAATATTATATAGGTATATTACTTTGAGGTATTCAAAGACCGCTGTCAGCATTTGTCCTTTTATAACAGAGAGCGCGCTGATCACTTTTTACTGTTTACTCCAAGGTGAGGATGAGTTAAGGATCACATGTGTGAGAACTAAGGTAAGTGACCCCACAAAGAGATGCAAATGAAAATTATTGTGGTCACAGACAACATAAGGCTATGTTAATTCAAAAACTCCGAAAATACGATTTTGAACTATCAAGTTTTATGCGTTTTCGAGTTATTCAATTTATGAAGGCATAAATTCCAAACAAATTTAATGTTTCTTAGTTTGTCTGAGAGCAGAAAACACAGCCCCACCAATCTACGGGCCCACAGAAGTGGACCACTCAGTCCAGTAAATACCGCCCACCAATCTACGTGGGGACGCGGTGGTCGAGTGGCAGCGCACTGGACTGTCATACCGATGGTCACGGGTTCGAATCCGTGTGAAGGCAAGGGCTTGTTCCCGGGGCCTAGGGCGTCCCTGAGTCACCCCGCTCCGAATGGGTACCTAGTTAGGCGGCTGGGTAATGCGTGGAACCCACAAAGCCGTGGCCTGTGAATGCTGCATCACTTGCCAACAGATCATCTGTCATGGTCTGTGGACGCAACTATCTTCTGCATAGAAGGAGCGTCTGTATAAATAAGATAAGATAATCTACGGGCCCACAGAATTGGACCACTGAGTCCAGTAAACACAGCCCACCGATCTACGGGCGCACAGAATTGGAACACTAAGTTCATTGCCGTGAAGTATGTTTTCTTATTTTTTATGGTTGGTGGAAGTTGAAGCAACAATAAACGACACGAGTGTTCTGACTCTCAGCTGTAGGCAGTGGTGTAGTGGAGGGTGGGCGCGGGAGGGCTTCACCCTCCCACCTTTTTTGACAGGGAGGGCGCGCCCACCCTGCATGGAGGGCATGCAATTTCAATTTGACTTTTGAGACTGTGTTAGTTGTAGAACGTGTACCTTTGAGAAAAATACGCCGCGTGAAAAATGTGGAAAAAGATAGCCCTCCCACCTCTTTTTTTAGGACTACACCACTGGCTGTAGGTTATAGAGGTCCATAGAGTAGTAAATTGTGTTGAGTATATTCAAACTGCTTGAAGTGTGTGCCACATTGTGACCTTACTTTAAAGAATACCTTGGCTTTTATAGTTATTGCACACTCGAATACCTCAGCTTTGATAGTTAATATACATCCGAATACCTCAGCTTTGATAGTTAATATACATCCCAATACCTCAGCTTTGACAGTTGATATACATTCGAATTCCTTAGCGTTGATAGCAAACATACAGAGACGTAACTAGGGTTGGTGTCACCCGGGGTGGTAGCTCATGGTGTCATCCCCTCATGACTTAAGGGGTCGTCCATAAATGACGTCACGCGATGTTAGCCTATTTTACCCACCCCCTCCCCTTTCCCCATCGTCATACTTCGTCACAAAAACTTACACCCCCCCCTCAAATATGACGTCACAAAGCTTTGCCCCTCCCCCCACACTAAAGCCGTATTTTCTAATTGAAAATTAGCATGTTGCAAATTATTTTTGATATTTCAATATGTATTTATTGCAAGTCTGCACTCTAATATCGTAACACATGTGAAGCCATTGGAAACCTCATTAAATAAATTTGTAAACAATCAAATATTTATTTTAAAAACCCGTAAAAAAACCAAGTTTTTGACTATAAATCCTTTATGTACGAGAAGTAATTAAAAGAATGTTCATTATAATACGCAGCGCAAGACCATCCAAAAATACAAAATTATAGTTGTGTCGTAAAGCACGTTTAATATAATGCGTACCGATCAGGAATATGTTTATAAAAAGTGTTGTCAATAAAATACGCACCTTATTGCGCGACAAAAAGATTTTTCAATTTAATACGCACCGCGACACTCTATCTCAAAACATAACATGATACATGGGAATAAATAAAATAATCTAAAAATTCAATAATTTAATTACGGTACATGTGATCGATCTGAAATTTTGATACATTGTTTTTATCATCGGTACAAAACTGCCTGCAAAATTTCAGCTCACTAGCTTGCGAGGAAGTGGGTTAAAAATCGATCCAAAGTTTTTCAGCAACCAATCAAGGTCTCAGACACCACAATATAAAGGATTTAAAAATATAAAAAATAATATTACGAGTTATGCCGGCTTTTTAAATCCTTTATATTAACTCGTGGTGTCTGGTTGCTTGCTTGCGCCCTTGCTTGTCGTCATTACTGTAATTAAATTATTGAATTTTTAGATTACTTTATTTATCTCCATGTATCATGTTAATTTTTGTGCTAGAGTGTCGTGGTGCGTATTATATTGAACGACCTTTTTTAATACTTTCCTTTTGAGTGATTCGGTGCGTATTTTATTGACAATACTTTTTATAAACATATTCCTGATCGGTGCGCAATATATTAAACATGTTTTACGAGACATAACTACAATTTTGTATTTTTGGATTTTCTTGCGCTGCGTATTACAATGAACATTCTTTTACTTAGATCTATGCCTCGTACATAAAGGATTTATTGTCAAAAACCTTTTTTTACGTTTTTTTTAAAAATTATGTGGGCGCGTTCGTAACCACGAAACAGCGTAAGTCGGCATGGGACCATCGTAATCCGAGGACTACCTGTATATAAACATGCGTATATGTGCTTGCACGCCCACAAATATATATAAATAAAACAAAAATATTAACTCAAAGACATTTAATTCATAATTTTCATCTAAAAATAAACAACAAAGAAAACATCTTTTGATTGATTTATTTTTTGGAGAAAAATCGTATCCCCCACCACCCACCCCCAACCATGTGGTGGAGGGAGTAGTGAGATTGGGTTCGTCCATGCGGTCGGTATGTCAAAGCCCAGTTGGCTTTATGTCATTTAAAACAAAAGACACCGCCTCTCATATGTCCAGCCTTTTTTAAAGCTCTCTCTTGTGCGACTGTTTCTTTTCTTTTTCTGTTGTAATTTATTTTGTTTTTTGTTAGGACTGTTTTGTTATTTATTGCATGTTATCGGATATTTTTGTTTTAAAAATTTTCGATTTTAACATATTTCATTGCATTTCGTAATTTCTTTCTATGTGAAAAAATGTGTCTTCTTTTAGTTTTTTTTTATTTTTTTTTATTTGTTTGTTTGTTGTTGTTTTTTTAAAACTAAAATCGTACACAGTAAAAATTTATATTTTGGGGTCACCCCCCCCCTCATGGTGTCAGCTGGGGCGGCCCGCCCCCACCCGCCCCCTAGTGACAACACTGTTAATATACATTCGAAAACCTAAGCTGTGATAGTTAATACACATTCGACGACCTTAGCCGTGATAGTTAATATACATTCGAATACCTTAGCTTTGATAGTTACAGTACATACGGTATTAGCCCTGCACATTGCTGAGCGTTCACTGTGAATATGTAAGTTACTGCACATTAAACGTTCACTCACTGTTCACTGATCAACACTGAGAGATCGTTGACCTTTCAATAATACTTGACCATTCACTTTGAAAATTTCTCTCTCGAACACTCACACAAACACACATACACACTCAATTACCAGTGTTTCTTTTACTATCATCTATGTGAGGTGAGTGCATTTCAGTTTATTCCCCTTCAATGTGGACAAATTGAGAATTAAAATAAATTTCATAAATAAAAAATACGCATTGTAATTTCAAACTTTCTGTCTATACGTACTGGGATGGGTGTGTACAGAATTTTATTTTCCTTATGTTTATTAAATTCCTATGCGGACAGCTCGCTTTGATATGTTCTGGCTGACATATCTGTGTCGTTGAGTGAATGTAAGGAAAAACGGGTCTCTTTATATTTCTACTATTTGCCGGGTAGAGCTGACATAATCATGATTATATAAGCATTCTTTGTCAGTATGTGTGCTCATATTTTAAAAGTTTCAATCTTAAACTAAAAGTCAGAATTATATATATACTAGGGGCAAGTACCCGGCTTCTCCCGGGTTTAACAACAACAGCAACAACAACAAAAACAACAACAGCAACACAACAACAAAAACAAACAACAAAAACAAAACAACAACAACTACAACAACAACAGCAACAACAACAATGCAACAACAACAAAACAACAACTACAACAACAACAGCAACAACAACAGCAACAACGACAAAACCAACAACAGAAACAGCAACAGCAACAAACAACAAAAACAAAACAACAACAAAAAACAACAAAATCAACAAAAAAACAACAATAAAACAACTACAACAACAACAGCAACAACAACAAAGCAACAACAACAAAACAACAACTACAAAGCAACAACAACAGCAACAACAACAGCAACAACAACAAAAACAACAACAGCAACAACTACAAAAACAAAACAACAACAAAAAAATCAACAACAAAACAACAACAAAACAACAACTACAACAACAACAGCAACAACAACAAAGCAACAACATAAAACAACAACTACAACAACAAAAGCAACAACAACAAAGCAACAACAAAAAAATTATTTTATGGCGATAATCGCCTTCTTGTTAATCTCGACACCAAAATGTTTATTATTTTGCGTCATTATTTTACGTCTTAATTTTCAATAATTGTGATTTTATATAGCTCATATAAGGAAAAATTACATTTTGGGCCCCCGGCCCCAAGTATCTTATATATATGGAACGAAACCTGTTTAATAACCTTTCCGGTATAATTTTGTGTACGTGTACCAAATTTCACGTTATTTGGTTGTCTGGATCTTGAGTTATTAGGGAACAGACAGACATCCAGACAACAAATGCGGCTTATATATATAGAGATAGGGCTGCGGAAATTAACGATTAATTAAACGATTAATCGTAAAAAATTTAATTGATTAAAATTAATTTGATCGATTAAAATTCGATTAAAATTTAAGAATTTTTAAAAAAAATTTTCTCCAATTTATTAATAATTTATATTTTTTATTACTTACATAATTTTCCCTCGTAATATTATTATTTATTTAAACGCGCATACATAAACAAAAATGGTTTTTCTTCCTTATTTCTTGCATATCAGAACGAATTTGCTGTGTTACGTCACAAAATTTCGGAGTCTTAGAATTACCGCGACTTAACCGATTTAGCGACATAATGTATCGCGAATTAATGTGATCTATATATTATATTATGTGCATTAAAAAGTTATAATTAATTGAAATTAATCGATTAATCGATTAAATTCTTTCCGATTAATCGAACTTTTTTTATCAGTACAAGCCCTATCATAGCCTATATATGTATATATATATATATACATATTGTTAAAAATCATTTTCACAGACTTTCTTTGCATAATGGATTCTGGCTTCTGAGATGTTTATTAATGTATTTTTAAAAAAAATCTTTACTTTTTAGTTCTTTCTTGTACAAAAATTATAAAGAAATAATTTGCAGAATTGGTCGTTCGTTTTTAAGATTACTGTCATTGAAGTGATATTTTGTAAATATTTGAAAACGTATCTGGTAATGGGGATATTTAAAAACTTCAGTTCAATTTTAAAATTGCATAAAATAATGTATGTTCCCGTTGATATTTTTTAAATAGTTATTGTTATTTTAAATAAATTGCTTTTGTAAGGTTTATGCACTACTTTTCTGCTAATGGAATAAAATGAATGATCTTTTCAAACGATTTTTACGATTCAATGTTTTAGATTCAGCGGTTCCCCAATCGTGGGTCGCGACTCCCAAGGGGTCGCGACGGTTTTTCTGGGGGTCGCCAACTGTCGACTAAAAATATTCACCATAATGCAAATTTGCGCTATTTTGTAAAAACTTTATTGAAAATGGCTTATTTAAATTTCGGGGGTGCCGCGGGCCGCGGGTCAGATGGCTTTTATAAAATGGGGTCGCCCCCCAAAAAAGGTTGGGAACTTGGGAACCACTGTTTTAGATGATAGATAAAAACCTTTTGCCAGTTATAATGACATTCCCGAAAGCTGATTATGAAAACAACTTGAGATAATTAGGATTGACGAATACTTTTTCCCCCGCAAAATCATGCACTAAGTGTTTGTATGTACTTAGTGTTGGTTTGTACTTAGTGTGCGTATGTACTTAGTGTGCGTGTGTGCGTATTTGTTAATGCTTGGACTTAATCAGTAGATTTGTATTTTGACAACTCTAACATGGTGCCGACTACGAGCCTCTGAAACAAAGGACAAGTCATAAACGGATTTATTTCATCGGAATTCATTTGTCAACACTATCCAATAACAAACTTTACCAACGAAGGTTTATGCAATATTTTACAAGTGTGTGAGTCGGTGGGGTCGGAATGCTAAATTCGATCATAGTAGGAGGGGAGGTGGGGTAGGCTCAGGGTCCCACGTACATTAAGAGAGAAACTCAAAAAATCTGGCTTACGTGAGGGAATGCCGCGAACGTAGTCGTGGTTAAAACTTGGCAACGGGCGGACCACAATACACTGCGTCTGAGGTTAGTTCCGACTACAACAATGACCGTCTTTGAGTGTGGCTTTAGGCGTGACAATCTCAATGGCAGGTTCTAATGTGGGTCTTGATTAAACCACAGTCCAAATGGCAGGTTCTCATTCTGGGTCTAGATTAAACCCCATTTCCCAATGACAGGTGCTAATTCTGGGTCTAGATTGGACCACACTCCCAATGACAGGTGCTCATTCTGTGTCTAGATTAAACCACACTCCCAATGGCAGGTGCTCATTCTGGGTCTAGATTTAACCACACTCTCAATGCTAGGTTCTCATTCTGAGTCTAATTTTAACCACACTCCCAATGTCAGGTGCTCTTTCTCGGTCTAGATTTAACCACACTCCCAATGGCAGGTTCTGATTCTGGGTCTAGATTTAACAGCATCTCCCATTGTCACGTTCTCATTTTGGGTCTAGATTTAACCACACCCGAATAACAGGCTTTCATTCTGTTTTCAGGTTATCATTATGGGTCTGTATTTACTACAATATTTTCGTTAATATAAAAATACATAATTCCCGTCGTCTGTATGTATGTATATATGTATGTATGTGTGGATGTAATGGATATGACGTCATATAATATTTTTAGGTTATGTTAGGTGGCGGTGCGATTGATTTTGTATAAAAATATTAAATGACGTCATTGTTTTATGCTTATATTTTAATTTTTGAAAAGGGAACGATGTAAAAATAGGATTTGAGGATTTATAATTATTATGAAATACATTGTGTACATTTCAGCAAGTTTAATATTTCGTATTTATCAAAACACGGATAAGTTACTTATGTTAATTATGTATATTGATTCCGTTGTCTGTATGAATTGTATAAAAATATTATATGACGTCATTGTTTTATGCTTATATTTTAATTTTTGAAAAGGAACGATGTACAAATAGGATTTGAGGATTTATAATTATTATGAAATACTTTGTGTGCATTATTCCATACAAACATACAGACAACCCGTCACTAAATCATTAGCGGCGTATGCTGGACAAAAGCGGTGTAAGTCACAGATGACGCTTTTATAAGAAAACTACCCAAAAAACACATCACTGCTGGGTCGAATAATGTGTGCTATTAATATCGCCACGACCTTTTGTATGTGGAATTTCGACATTCGCAGAATGATGCGCGAACAAGTACCTACAAGGCATGGTGGTTCAAATATTGTGTTTAACTTGCAAGTAGTAATTTATATTACTGCCTCAGTTTTCAGTAAATTATTGTAAGGTAAGTTATTAAAAATTAAATTTATTTTGTTTTTATTGCATTAAAGTAGCATAAATAATGTGTGTTTTTCATTAAAATACGGTTATTCATTAAGCATGTTACGCCTATCCATTAAATTAATAGTAATGTGTAAATAATTTGAATTCGTCTATTTAATGGAAAATTATTAAGATTTATGACAAGAATATGTAAATATTCAAATGTCTCCGTTAATAAACACAACAACAGGCATTGTAATTTCAAAAAATACATACTTTAAACTCTCAAGCGTCTTGGAAAAATTGACATCTGAAGAAGTAACTAGGAAAACGAGATCAGATGCTGGAATTTTACTCAATTCAATGCGATCTTTTTCTCTTCTATGTTATCTAGTTTATGGGAACCCGTCATTTTTTAATTAATGCAAAGCCATTGCATGGAACAAAGAGATGTGCTAATACAAAATGCTGTTACATCAGCCAAACAATTTGTGAAGAGATGGAGATATCAACTGAACGCCTAGTTAGAAGGAGAAAAAGTATGACTAGGGAAAATTCAGAAGACGTGGTTCTATCTTTAGAACAAGAAGTACAACGAGAAATTTTGTTATCCATGGATGGAATTAAAAGATAAAATAAAATAACGCTTTGATGAGTTGCAAGTCCTTGCAAGCAAATATTCGTATATAATAACATGTAACCTACTAAATGAAGCATTTGAACATCAAATAAATTACTTCATTGACATTGACAGTTCAATATGGAAATGGAAAGAAAAAAGATCCAGGTTTTAATGGCTGTACCTACACTACAAGAAGAGGCATTATTTTAGAAAATGGGGGGAAAGTCACCCTTGATCTATTAAAATTTATTCAACAGTATAGATTGGAAAATTCTGTACCCAACATTGTAATTTTGTTATGAATTTTTTCAACTGTTGCTATCAGTGTCGCTAGTTGTGAAAAGAGATGCTCCAAACAGAAGTTGATAAAAATTATCTTCGTTCCACAATGAGCGATTAAAGACAACACAATCTTGCAATACTGTCCATAGAACAAGATATTACAAATAATTTTCATTTTGATAGCATAATACACGATTTTTCCATTATGAAAGTTAGGAAAGTAAATGTATAAATATGTTTACATACTAATGTACAGGTGCGTAACTGGGTTTTTGACGCCCTTGGCTAATTTATTTTCGGCACCTTTTATTTAAATTAAAATTTTAAAATTAGAGATTTAGCGGCGCCCTTTTGAACTGGCGCAGGCCGGCGCCCTTGGCAACTGCCCCAATGCCAAGCCGTTGTTACGCCACTGCTAATGTATACAATTTCTTTGTTTGTAAAAAATAAATCACATATTTATAAATAAAAAATAAAAGAATAGTAATTGGTAATGTTTTTGGGTGTTAATTTGGAATATGTTTTGTCTCATTTTAAGCTGCGACCTCAGTAACTGTCTTGTTGCCTTTAAAACAAATATCTTGCATTTTTATAAATGTGTATTTTTAGGTATATAATCTTATACGGCCTCTTTTATTACTGCTTACATAAATATGGCATGCAATGGTAAACATGTTCCCCACCTTTACTTCGTTTCAATTTTAATCATTTACTCATGTTTATTAATTTTTAAAAACCATAATATAATCGACTAAGTAGCCGTCCATAAATGAAGCACGCTATTTTGGCTGATTTTTCACCCCCTTCCCCCCTCGTCACAAAAACTTAGACCTCTTCTTCAATAAGACGCCACAAAGCTTTGACCCCCCCCCCAATAAAAGCAGTATTTTCTGTTTGAAAATGAGCATGTTTCAAATTAAATTTTTGCCATTTAAGATAAGTGGAAATTTATTTAAAGTTGCGCGTTTTGACGTGACGTCACATTTCTTAAACACCCTCCCCCCCCTCGTCACACATCGCCACAAACGTATGTGACTCCCTCCCCTCCCCCCACGGTGCGTGACGTCATTTATGGATGGCCCCTAAAAAGGTCGGCAAATTGGAGACCGCCCCGGGCGTCAAAAGTTCTAGCTACGTCACTGCGAACAGACATGACAGACAGACGTGACAGAGATTGCAAATTATGTATATTGATGATATGAGGCACAATTTTTTTTTAAAATGAAAATTGCAATAGGGCTTGTCATTTCTACAACCGGAAAACGTCATAACTCATTAAGTAATGTTCTATTTTTAGATTTGATTTTAGCGGAACAATGTTTTGAAGCATAAACACAGTCGAATCAACAAGTTCTCAAAATTGTTAGCATAGTAAAATTACAAACCTGTTATTTCTTGTTTAAGTCCTATTAGCTGTCTTAAATTATCGAAGAATTAACAAATAGCTGATTAGATACTCCTTCTCAATATATGTACATGTACATATTGACTCGTATCTTTTATTATTTTTTTATGTAATTCGTCCCCAGTAAATACCCCAATATTTCCTTCTGGTTAATAATGACAAGCCCTTATATTTATATTATGTCATTTTAGTTAGTATTTAAGTTACTTCTTTTTGTTCTCTCTTCAGAATATTGAAGCTGTTTATAACAAACTTAGAAACTAAATGGCTCATTGACGTTGAAAAGACAACTTCATTTATTCAATTTTAATAATTAATTTGATACCGCGCTGCAGTGTATGTGTTGTTTAATTGTAATTATTCAAGTTTACAACTTTTTTTCCTCGATTTTTAAAGTATTTAATTAGTTGTTGTTGTTGTTGTTTTGTTTGTTTGTTGTTGTTGTTTTTTTAAATCCCTTATATTAACTTCACCGCCGTCTCGTCATCTCTCTCTGTCTGTCTTGGGCGCGCGCGCGGGCCGAAAAACAAAAGTAAAAAATGACCCACTTCCCGTGCGCCCATCGAGCTGAAATTTGGCACACGGACCCGTCTCACCTAACAATGCATCGTTTCAAAATTTCAGATCGATCGATCGTACCGTAATTAAATTAATGCATTTTTAGTTTATCCTTATATGAGGTATGTAATTCAAATTCACTGTTTGTTATTGTTTTTTTCCCACGTGAATGTTTGAGTTGACGCGACCCATCGAAGTACCGCCTGCTTTTGTTTACATTTTACGTGTCCTGCTGAGCTCAGTCCCCCCCACCCCCCTAGGGTTATGAAGCAAAATTGAGTTAAG
Source organism: Ampullaceana balthica (assembly GCA_944989445.1). Lineage (NCBI taxonomy): Eukaryota > Metazoa > Mollusca > Gastropoda > Lymnaeidae > Ampullaceana > Ampullaceana balthica. The sequence continues at coordinate 157,731 of CALYLW010000861.1, forward strand.
AGTTTGAAAATACTGTTAGTTATGTCTCATATATAAGGGATTTATAGTCAAAAACGTTGTTTTTACGGGTTTGTTTTATTTTTAAATCCTTTATATTAACTTCTGGTGTCTGCTTGAGGCAGGCGGGCGGACGGACGGTGCAGAAAAAAACATTGGATCGATTTTGAGCCCACTTCCTCGTAAGCTAGAGAGCTGAAATTTTGCTGGCAGACTCGTGCCGATGATAAAAATGATGTATCGAAATTTCAGATAAATGGAATGTACCGTAATAAAAAATTAATGCATTTTTAGTTTATCTATATAAACTATATATAGCGGTCGCTATTGTTTACATTTTACGGGTCACTTGACTTCACCCCAGCCTTCGGTGAACACATCTCGTGTTTTAACCAGGTAAACCACCTTGAGTTGAGTTAACGCGTTGACGCCACCCGTCGATGTCCACACCCCCTCCCCCCTTTCCCCAGTTTTAAAGCCAGTGGAGATAATTTCGGTTTCAGTCTGTAAATGTTTGTCACGTTTGAACATAATCAATACTTTTAGTTATGTCTCATATATAAGGGATTTATGGTCAAAAACTTTGTTTGTACGGGGTTGTTTTATTAAATCCCTTATATATTATCTTCACCGCCGTCTCTTGGGCGGGCACCTCGGAAAAACAGAAGTAAAAAATGACCCACTTCCCGTCATGCAATCGAGCTGAAATTTGGCATACGGACCCGTGTCACCTAACAATGCATCGTAACAAACTTTCAGATCGATCGAACGTACAGTTATTAAAATAATGCATTTTTAGTTTATCTATATAAACTAGGGCATAACCGAGTAGACAATTTCCACCGAGTACCGAGTCCGAGTATTTGGATGTACTATTTGCCGGATCCGGATACAAACCGAGTAGTAGCTGCGACTTAGGAGAGTACCATTTCTTTCATCATCATAAGTGCAAAGCCAAAACTGTTCGATGTTTTCATATAATCTCTGTGGAATGCTCATAAAGTTAATGTTTTCCGCCAGTAAGAGGCATATATCTCTACAACCATTGCAGTCGGACGGAAGTATATTAGTATAATGGCCATCTTTTGAAAGAAAGTTAGACTATGCGTGACCCAGTAACAACTGGTTACGCCACCTGCGGAATGCTACTGAAATTATCGTGTCTTCTTTGCCAGCTGTTCAGTATTTATTGAATTCCATTTTCTTAATTTTTATTTTTTAAATATTTTTTTAGCTATTTGCGTGTGTAATATTTGCCGAGGCGAATACTTCCGGATATTACCGAAAATCGTAATATTCGGCCGAGGCGAATGTCCGAAGCAATTTCCGGTTATGCCCTAATATAAACTATATGTAGTGGTCGCTATTGTTTACATTTTACGGGTCACTTAACTTCACCCCAGCCTTCGGTGAACACATCTCGTGTTTTAACCAGGTAAACCACCTTGACTTTAGTTAACGCGTTGACGCCACCCGTCCATGTCCACACCCCCTTCCCCAAGTTTTAAAGCCAGGGGGAGATAATTTCGGTTTCAGTCTGTAATGTTTGTCACGTTTGAACATAATCAATACTTTTAGTTATGTCTCATATATAAGGGATTTATAGTCAAAAACTTTGTTTTTACGGGGTTGTTTCATTTATTAACCACGTTTTATTAACTCGCTTTCGTTCCTGTGGCATTGTTTGTTGGTGGTTTGTTAGTTTGTCTGTCCACAATTTTTCAAATCTGCCAACGTAAAATTAAACCACTTCTGATGGTCCTAGAGATCTCAAAATTTTACCACAGATTGATCTTGGATGACTAAAATTTCAGATCGATCGAATGTACCGTAATTAAATTAATGCATTTCTTAGTTTATCTTTATATACTAACCTCCTACCGTAGTTTAATTTCACGTGGCGAGTTCACGCCGTGACCTCATCGCTTTGTTATTAAACATTGGGCGGGCGCTGATGAGGTGTTTGGTAAAATAAATAGAGGTAAAAAATATTTTTAAAAAGCCAAGTTTTTATTAGTTGACTAAAAAGAATAAAATAAATAGGGGTAAAAAAATATTTTTGAAAACCACGTTTTTATTAGTGGACTAAAAAGAATAAAATAAATAAAGGTAAAAAAATGATTTTTAAAAACTACATTTTTATAAGTGGACTAAAATGAAGAAAATAATTTAAAACTTATTAGTTCAAGTACTTCGATTCAATATGACTAAAAACGTGGGGTGGGTGTTTGGTATAAAAATTAAAGATTTCTAATTTAGAAGGCAAAAGAGAGATCTATAAGTGAGAGAATGAGTGAACAGCATAAGTTAAACCTCATAAGCGCCCGCCCCACGTTTTCAGGGCAAGATATGAAGTTCAGAAACCTGTTAATTTCAATATGGATAATAATGGATACATTTACCATTATTTGTCAAGTTTTTTAATAATTGAATTGAATAAAATCTTAAAAGTTTAAGTAAAAAGGTATTTTGGGCCCCCAGCCCCGAAGTAGTGGCCATTAGGAGTCAATTGCTCTATGGTATTATAATATGGGCTACCAAGTTTTTGTATACAAAGTTTGGTTAAGATCTATTCATTTACTCAGTAGATAACGCTTAAACTAATTTTTATATAGCTCGTATAAGTAAAATATGACATTATGGGCCCCCGGCGCCCCATGAGTGTTAAATTTTTTTTTAAAGTAGCCAGTTACCATCGCAGGAGCATACTCCACGGTCTCGAAAAGTTTCATAACGATCGGGTGAATGGTTTAGTCAGCTATAAAGGACATGAACACACACACACAGACATACTTTGATTTATATATATACTAGGGACAAGTACCCGGTTTTTCCCAGGTTTAACAACAACAACAGCAACAAAAATAAAAACAACAAAAACAACAAAAACAACAAAAACAAAACAACAAAAACAAAACAACAAAAACAAAACAACAACAAAACAACAACTACAACAACAACTACAACAACAACAACAAAGCAACAACAAGAAAACAACAACAGCAACAACAACAAAGCAACAACAACATGAAGGACATTGTCGTCGCAGGGCAAGGGATGTGGACAACAACAACAACAACAGCAAAAACAACACAAAAACAACAACAGCAACGACAACAAAAACAACAACAACTGCAACAACAACAAAAACAAAACAACAACTACAACAACAACAAAGCAACAACAACAAAGCAACAACAACAAAACAACAACCACAACAACAAAAGCAACAACAACAAAGCAACAACAACAAAACATTTATTTTATGGCGATAGTCGCCTTCTTGTTAATCTCGACACCAAAATGTTTATTATTTTGCGTCATTATTTTACGTCTTAATTTTCAATAATTTTTATTTTATATAGCTCATATAAAGAAAAACTACATTTTGGGCCCCCGGGCCCCAGTATCTTATATATATGGAACGAAACCTGTTTAATAACCTTTCCGGTATAATTTTGTGTACGTGTACCAAATTTCACGTTATTTGGTTGTCTGGATCTTGAGTTATTAGGGAACAGACAGACAGACAACAAATGCGTCTTATATGTATAGAGATATATAAATTTCTTCGCTACTGACAGTGGTCTGTCTTGTAATTATAAGGTTGGTCTGTCTTGTAATGATAGGGTTGGTCTGTCTTGTGATGATAGGGTTCAGATTAGCTATCTCAAAACCTTTCAGACCATCTAAGTCCGTCGTAACGTTATACGCCTTAACATAATTTACAATCACATAATTCTAGCGCCAATCAGACGTATTTAATAACCTAGCCACGACTGAAGCTATATTTTTCTTCTGTTTTTTTTCCACAACGTTCTATTGTTGTATTTGATATTCGCACAAGACAACAACACAATTCTAACAATTATAGATTTACTGTAACTCTGAATGTGGACAGGTCTGTTACCATGTTATTATTTTAGTGATCTCATTTTTTAGTTTAAAAAACGAATAATGAGAATTCTTGGTCTAGACTCGAGAGTTACCTCTGTGTATTTCACTGTATCTGTTATGGCGTTGTATGTTTGTTCGTGTCTAGGGGTGTATCAGTCAATACTGCTACATTCGATATTGCTACATTCACTACTGCTACATTGGATATTGCTAAATTCACTACTGCTAAATTCACTACTGCTACATTAGATTTTGCTATATTCAATATTGCTACATTCACTACTGCTACATTCATAACTGCTACATTCACTACTGCTACATTCAATACTGCTACATTCAATACTGCTACATTCACTACTGCTACATTCAATACTGCTACATTCACTACTGCTACATCCACTACTGCTACATTCGATACTGCTACATTCACTACTGCTACATTCACTACTGCTACATTCTTTACTTCTACATTGAAAAATTCTACAAACATAGAGCCCAACTATAAATCTATGGAACAAGCAGAAGTGTTGGGACCACAGCCATCGCCCCCCCCCCAACCCCCACACCCCATTCCCAGCAAACACCAAACCCGCCTGGCTTTTTAGAGATTAGTTTTCAGGAACACACGGGCTTAGAACTCTTACCCTAAACCCCCCCTCTCCCTTCCAAATGCTACGTATCTGTCTTGTTTCATGAGCACCGACCATAGAGTGACCCGGCACCATAATCGTAGACTACTAAAACTATAAATAGAGGAATTCGCAATGTTATGGTAGACAATCCATGTCATCTTTTATGATCCCGTGTCATTGCTGGACTATTCATAATGTTAAAAGTGGTGCCTTCTGTATCTACAGACATCAATTATTTTTCTATGAGATCTTACCCCTCCATAATAACAGTAATAACACCAACGATTGGAAACCCTCAGTTAAAATCACGGGGGGATTTTTCGTTACTTTATTTTTTAGCTACCTCATGCTATGAGTAGCCTATACAATATCTACAGTTGTTATTTCATGTCCGTAATGTTATGTTCTGTACGTAATAGCGTGTATGTATGTAATGTTATGTTTTATCCATAATGTTATGTTCTGTCCGTTACATGTACTAGCGATTAACGTCCCATTGTTTCCATTCATTATTTTAAATAAAAGTGTAATTAAGTGTTGACGGGATAAGATGGCAGATAGAAGCAAACACTTTTTAAAAATAATGTAATCTGATTTGTTTTCAACAATAGCACGAAAGAGCTCACACACAAGTAAAAAAAAATAACAACAAAAGTTTTCGAGCTTTTACAAAAATTACGATCATGGTAAAAAATAAATAGTGAAGGTAATGGCACCAGAAATCTTTAGATCTAATCCTAGTAGTGTTACAACGTGCCTAGATGCACTGTCACAAGAACGACAACTCCGCCAGTGCTTACCTTGTGAAACGTGGAGGTCTTATCTCCCAATTCGTTTATCCCCTGACCAGGAAATTGCCCCTGTATCAGAGTTGTCAAGTAATCACAAGTAGCGAGTTGCTTGCTAGCTATGTCTATCAGCGAGTGAACGCAATCAAATATGATTCACGAAATAGACCAGGGGTCCTCACAAGGTAGCTATGTCTATCAGCGAGTGAACGCAATCAAATATGATTCACGAAATAAACCCGGGGTCCTTACAATGTAGCAATGTGTATCAGCGAGCAAACGCAATTAAATACAATCCCTTCATTGTGCACTTTAATGTTTCGTTAAATGTGCATTTTAATATTTCCCTTAAATGTATACGTAAATCTAAGTCTTAAACGCTGAATGAAATCCATATATAAGTATTAAATCTATTGCTATTACCAAAAATTGAAACGCATAAATAATTCACATTTGGGGGGGGGGACTCTTATAGAAGAACAACCACGTCAAATGTACATATTAAATGTGTATCGATGGTGCATATTAGATGTGCATCTAAGGTGCAAATAGATATGCTTACAAGGTGCATCTAAGATATGACAAGTTGCGTATTAAATGTGTCGCTTTTCATTCAAATCCTACTTAAACTTAAATATGCACATTTAATATGCATCTAGAAAATAGACTTTGATTTCTGATAAAATACAAAATACACAAACTATTTATGTGATTAAAGTGATAAATATATAGCTGTAGACGTTTCGACTCACTCCTTCTTCATTAAAAAAAAACACACTAAATTTACATCATGTGCTACATTACCTACAATCAAACAATCAAAAAACTAATTGTGTAAGTCGAGAAAATGAAATAAAAAAGAAAGATGGCCACGGTCCCTGACAATTACACTGCACAAAAGAACAGGAAATAAATATCAAAAGCTACAGTTGAAAACATACAACACTGTCAAATGAATTTAAAGGCTATATAAAATTGTGCACTTGGTTTAAACATTTCGAGCCAATGAACCAAATCTGTTTATGAATGCATGTTTTAAAATGTAGTTTCTATCGTGAATATTGTTCTCATATTAAATGCCAGTAACTCTAATATCCAGAATAACGGAATTTCGCAATCAACCGCCATAAACAGTATAATCGCTCGGAGGAATGTGGGATGGGAAGGGAACTGTTATTTTTTAAAAAGAATATGTATAAATGGGTAGGATATTCATAATATGCAAATAGTAAATGACGGGTGAATTGATGAAATATGTTTCTTCTTTTTAAAAATGATTTTGCTTAATCGTAAATAAAGTAGGGCTGTTAACGAATAATTTAAATGTAATCGTTAACTTTTGAAAAATTAACGATTAATTAATCGCTAATTCGATTAAAGCCAAAAATTAAAATTTATGATGTCATAAGTAACACTTCTTAAACGTTCTTGTCGAAACTCGAAATATCATTGGAATGTATTCTTTAGATAACATCTTTTAACTAACAACGCAAAATGACAAGTGTGTTGACATTATTTGGTTCAAGTGATGAGCGGATCTAATTGACAATATAACTTAACCAGCCGAGCTGAACAATCATTCACATGGAACTGAGGTAACTGGTATGCACAAAAGTACTTGGCAAGGAATGACCTTATCGGATATCGGTGTTCATTAAGTTTCCACCATTGTAGAGGGTTAATGGATTCAGGAACTTGCATCTCCATTTTGTAACGCAGTAATTCATTAGAAGAGCTGTCGTCATTTTCTGTCTCTGGGTCATTACTGCCATTATCTTAATACGCTTTTCATTTGGTTTGATAAGTAGGCGAAGTGTTAGAAGCATGGTAGGCAAACTTTATCAAAATTTTTAACATTCCCGTCAGTCAAAAGTTTAAAACAAAAATGTTCGTGTAATCGTCAGGAAATTTATTATTTATCGGCGCTATTTTTTATTATTACTTTTAAAAAAAAATTTTTTTGACTTCCAATAATTTGTAAGTCATGGGTCGATTAATAGTTAAAAAATAATTTAATCGTTAAAATTGTTAAAATCGAGATATTAATCGTCAATTTCCGCAGCCCTAAAATAAAGCTTCACATATCTTTTTTAAATCAATGCACATTGGTGTCATCTAAATAATCTATTTCAAACTTGATAAATCTAATAATTAGACATTTGAATTGTTCAAACAGGAGGATTAACAAAACCAAGAGATTATCACACAGATATTTAGCTGTGGACCTAGTTAAACCAAGATATTAGCACACAGATCTATAACTGTGGACCTAGTTAAACCAAGAGATTATGACACAGATCTATAAACTGTGGACCTAGTTAAACCAAGAAATTATAAAATATCTATAAACTGTGGACCTAGTTAAGCCAAGAAATTATCACCTATTAAAAATTTCGGGGAATTGAATTTTTTTTAAACCTATGGATTTTAAAAAATAAATGTCGTATTTCTAGACTTTTGGAGGAATGCTGATTTCAATATAACTGACCTAATGCTGTGTGAGATTTACGTATTTGCAATTAATTTCCATTGGTTAAAAACACTTTATTATCTATCAATTCATGTCTCTACCGCTGTGTGGTTATCGCCCTACAATGAGAAGCACTGCGTGAGTGTTATGGAACAAATAGATTTCAGCCTAGAAGTACGAGGCCAAAAACTAAGCTCAAGATCCCTTGAGAAGTAGCGGAAATAATTTTTGTTACTGCACGTTTTTATTACAGGAACACATTAGTAAGCAGTACCAGTTCAATTGCGTGGGCTGCCAGCGCCCGGTACAAGGCGAGCATGAGTCGTCCCTAACGTGTGACCTGTGGACAGGCAGCAGTGCCTACCTCCAGGGTTCAACGAGATTCAAGTGAAACACTGGACCCCTTTAGCCTTTAATTAAGTTATTTATTAACGTTAATACAGTAGTAAGCACTACTGTCATATGCAATTCATCCAATGCATGTTTTCTTGCATAAAGTAATGTGATGCCGAAGGCGATTAAAGCTGTAGCATTTAGCTCTGTGTAAAGAGTGCATATGTAATAAAATAGGTCACAGTTTTTCAGAACCGAACAAAATTTTGATTTGTGCGTACGCAAATTCTTAAATTAAGCGTATACCCTGAGTGCTAGAATTATATCATACCTAAATAGACATCGGCAGATACAGACCATTACTGAGTGATATAATTAGACCATACTTATGTAGACATCAATAGATGTATATTAATAAACTATAGAATTATAACTTGCATAAAAGGACTTTGCCTAATAGATTTGAGTCGATTTCTAAAATCCATCGTTATCTCACCGATTAAAACTAAGAACTACCAATAGAACAAACCATGTGATGACTATTTCATGCTTGTTTATAAATTGCCTGCTGGATAGTGCAGTGACTATTACAGAGTGAATAAAAAAAATGTGAGGAATAAATCAATTGTTTTAGTAACGCCTGACTATGGGCTTTAATTAAAATGTTTACTTAAACATGCGTTCATCCTTTCAAAGCTTACTTTTAAACAGAACACAAAAACTTAAATGCCTACGTGAAACAATCGTCTATGGATAAATTATCTGGAACTGTTGCATGATGTGGCGACCTATGTAGTTCTACTTTAATTGTTAATAAGAACTTTTCGAAGTTCGTCTAAATATTGCAGAGAAGTTCGTTAACACTATTGAGAAAACGAAAGAGCGCAACTCTAATGATTGGGTTTAATTAAGTACAGCAGCAACAAGTCGGACAACCCAAGCAACGAAAAGATGCTAGAGTTGTCCCACAAAGCCGTAACTTCATTTGTATACTATGTATCAGAAACTGGCGCATAAAACACAAGGGTAAAGTGACGTCCAGTGTGGACAGCCAAAAACCCTTCATACTCCCGGACTTCTGCGCAGACACCCTGGGCAGATACCAAGTTGGACGCCACCCTATCCCCACTTATAGAATAAAATGTAATTATAAAGAAAATATAATTTTTATTGTCAAATATTTATAAGTACAATTATAAATTGTTCTTTTAGGAATACAAATTGAAGAGCTCTCCTTACTTGATCTAAAATTGAAGAAAGAAAAAAACTGTCCGCTTTTTCTCAAGCCAAAGTCGTTGATGGCAATGTCAAATTTTTCCCTAGATCGTACTTTGCAAGTAGATTCATCGGTCATAAAATATTGCCTAAAGTTTTACATTACTAACGTCCTCTTTATCGCCGCGAAAGGAAAGTTAGGTTTTGCCAGGAATTTAATGATGTAAAAAATTCTAAAAAGAACGCTTGGCCTGTTTTTCCCCCTTGCATTCGTCCCTTAAGCTTAAACCAGTCCCTCTTGAAAGATCTGGAGATTTTCGGCATTGCTTGATGCCTGTCAGTTTCGGAATTTCCTATCTCAGCGTACAGTCAGTTTCGGCATTTCCTGTCAGAGTACTGTCGGTTTCGGGAGGCGAGTAGTCCCCCACTGAGTACTCATGTCCCGAGCCACGCAGAGGCCAAACTTTCTCAGAAGCTTTTATCTAGATGAAAAGCTCCACTTTTTGTTACCTTAAAAGACGACGAGGAATTTGATACCACTTTCAACGTGCCGCCCGGGGCATTCGCCACCAATGTTCCCTCCAAGGTTCATTGATCCATGTGCAAAGTAAGACAACTCGTGGGCAAAGTTGCACACCATCCATTTTTTGTGTGCAATAATTTTAAAAAAAATATCTTGCGTGGTAATTCTTAACTGCTACGCGGCGTCGGTCGCATATCTGCGCGTTCACGCAGTCTAAACGGAACATTGTTCGCCACCCCTACCCCAGACGCTACGCCACTGCAGCAGCCTCACCAACATTTCTACATCAACTGTCATAAACAGCTAAGCGTCATATTTCTACTGTCATATCTGTAATATAATGTCAGCATGTATTATGTTAAGTGTCCCAGGGGTAGCGTAGAATCCAGTTGTAATATAACGTCAGCACGTATTGTTATGTCATGTAACCCAGGGGTAGTCTAGAATCTAGTACAACGACGTCATCTACATTCTTTGAACAACACACGACGTAAAAAAATGAGACGTTCACACGCCTAGCAAGTCAACAACGTGACCTTTGCCCCCTGACACACTAACCAACATGCTGGCGTCACAACCTTATTCCGTGCTTCCGGGGTATTTACAAATAATTTTTTCCGGTACACCACGAATGCGTGTGTGTGGTTATGAACAGGCCATTGATGACATGTGTGTGATTGGGGGGAAAGTTGTTAGGGGTGGGGGAGTTGTTAGGGGGGGGAGTTGTTAGGGGTGCGAATGCCCACTGGCATTGATTGATTTGCTTATCGACTTGACTTCGAACAGGGCCTAAATTAATAAAAAGCCCATTGTGGAGGGACTGATTGATTTTTTCGGCCATCACGGAATGACCCTTGACCCGAATGGAGTGCCCAAGGGACATCGAATACCGACTAGTAATAAGTGTGGAGATGGGAATAATAAAGAGAAAGGAACATATTATGCAACAGCACTTGCGTTTCTTTAAACCTTTTGTTAAGGGCAGTTATGGCAAGTGTTATTTTGGCCACTAGTGAACTAACCATTAAATGCCACACTCAAACATTAATCACACAAATGATGGATAAAACAAACCAAGAACATGAAAATTGTTCATACAAAGCGACAATTGTTTTTATTGGAATATAATCTCTGAATGACATTGAACTAAATCAAAGTAGGCATGGAATGTTGTAAAATAATGTCACTTGATAAATGACATTTGACAATGGTAAAGATCTTAGAAAACAATGTCAATGTGTATAAATACAATCTGACTTAATCTTAATGCACACAAATTTAAACAAGAACATTGAATGAGCAGATCATGAAATTAGCTATTTAGTTTTAGTCACATCAAACTCGTCCATCGGTTGCTAAAGATTACATTAAAATTTTCTGGGTCTGACAGACTGCATCACATTAGAGGAATCCACTTCTATTTCTTTTCCTCAGATCATTCAAACATAATGGACATGCTGAATCTTTTTTTTAATATAAAAAATTAGTTATAACATCAAATTGCAACAATCTGTGCAATAATAATAGTAATATATATTACATTAAAACACAGTTTCCAGATACTGAAATCTCATGTGAAACATAAAAAAAATATAAAAATACTGCATCCAGTTTTCTCAGTTCAGTAAAATTAAATGAGGAAAAAATTAATTAATTCTTTGATGAAACAAAACACAATATTGTATTGTGATAACAACAAGAGCAGAAATACAGAAAACCACCCACATGATTGTTTCACACCACCCACATGGATGTTGCACAGCAGATACTGGGGCACCATTCTATTTTAAGGCACAATGTTAATTTCCTAAAACTGAACATGTCTTTCTGCTGTTACCTTTACCACACTATCAAACTGTTACCTTTACCATTCTTTCTACCTGTTACTTTTACCACACTTAAGACTGGCATCATGGAGCTACAATCACCATATCATAACAAACTAAACCAGCAATGAGAATGCAATAACAAATTGAATAAACAAATCAAGAGATTCAGCAGTGTCTACACCTTGGTTAAATAAATAACTGATTATCTTGTGAGTTGATAGCCAGATATTTATCCATCATATCTTCATTGGCTGAGAATGGCTGCTGTGGGGCAGGCCTACAGAAACATTGGGGATAAAAACAACATCAAGAAAGGTCTTCATACAGAAAAATTAATTATTTTTTTATAAACAATAATTTTAAGATCAATGCAGCGAAGTTATCAGCTAAAAGGTTCACACCTAAAGGTTTACAAGCCTAAAAATATTTTATATACAAAATAAGCTGCAACAGAAAATGCATTTTTTAATGATAAAGTTGCTTTAAAATTGATAGACCAGAAGAGTTGTAACTGACATACAGCAAGTGAAGACTACGGTGAAAGTTGGTGAGCAGGTAACACCTTCCCAGAGCAGGTACCAAAGCCAACCCTATAGCCGTTTCCTTCACAGTAACCTGGGGATGTAGACCAGAGAAGTGAGTGAGAGGCTGTGTGTATAATCAAATATTGGAGGTCAAACAACAGAGCTGTTACAGTACACGTCAAATATTGGTGGTCAAACAACAGAGCTGTTACAGTACACATCAAATATTGTTAGTCAAGCAACAGAGATGTTACAGTACACATCAAATATTGGTGGTCAAACAACAGAGATGTTACAGTACACACCAAATATTGGTGGTAAAAAATCAGAGCTGTTACAGTACACATCAAATATTGGTGGTCAAACAACAGAGCTGTTACAATACACATCAAATATTGGTGGTCAAACAACAGCAACTGGTTCCCCAATGATGAATAGTAGACCATGCTGTCCTAAAGGGCAAGTGAATCTGCGTTCACAGGTGTCTATAGCCACGGCATATGAAGAAATGGATAGCACAGTACCCAGTCCCCTTTAAACTTTTTTTTTACTTTAAACCAAAATAAATGTCAGAGACCCACAGAGTTGAGAAGACTAAGGAAAACCCCTAACATCCCGGAAAAGATCCCAGCCTTCTCCAGGACTCTCAGTTCTTAGTCGAGCCCGTTGCCGCTTGGCCACCATGCCCCTTTCATATTTGAGAAGATATGATGATTTTCCTATTGCTCTGAACTGTATGACTTGTATGAGAAAACATTCTCCAGGACATCAACAAATAGAAATATTAAACAAGATACCGTTTTAAAATAGGAATACCAACACAAAACATTTAAAGTAAACTTCTTAATAAAATGTTGAGACCATTACACAAAAAAACATGGTTCCCTATAAGGTTTGAGTGTCTGTGTGTAAAGTTAAAAAAATGGTGTGCATAGTTGAAATATTTTACAAAATTTTCTGGTTGTAATTCAAAACTACAGCACGGCGGCCGTGCAGATTAAAGAGAACATCGGTAACCACTGGGCCAGAGAGCATGTTAACTCTTACAGAAAGGGGAACTAACTCAAATTTAGGTCTTTGGGTACAGAATCCACTCTCATGGAGCTGATGTTAGGTGAATGGGACAAAGTGGGTGGGATGCATAAGCCAAAAGTGAAAGAATCAAGGGCAGATCATTCAGAAAACTCACCATGGAAGATAACTTCATCCCCATCCTGAAGGAATTTTCTGGTAATGCCATTCCCTAGATCCACAGTTCTTGTTCCTTTCCAGCACAACTCTAGCAGGGAACCGAGCGAGTCATCTGTCTGGCAACAACAAAAACAAATAGAGTGTTGAATCTCAATTAGAGCTGAATATCTGTAGTTTCCTCACCATACAACTGTTATTATTGTCAGGAAAGTGAACAAGGCTACTTACTTCCCCTGAAATGGTCCCTGACCCCATTAAGTCGCCAGGTTTGATGTTACATCCGGACGAGGTGTGGTGGACAAGCTGCTGTTTCATTGACCAGTACATGTACTAGANNGACAAACAAAATATATTAGTCAAAAGTAAAGCTGTTGTTTCATATACTAGTACATGTACTAGAGGACAAACAAAATATATTAGTCAAAAGTAAAGCTGTTGTTTCATATACTAGTACATGTACTAGAGGACAAACAAAATATATTAGTCAAAAGTAAAGCTGTTGTTTCATATACTAGTGCATGTACTGGAGGACAAACAAAATAATAATAGTCTCAAGTACAACTAATCTAATCAATTCATTAACTGATATCTAAGCAGCCCCCCAAACATATGTCACAGGTGAATCACAAGTGTTTTGCGTGATTGGATGACGGAGAGGTCACGAAAGTAAAAGCGCGGGAAGAAAGAGTCGTTCCCATTGGCTAAGAAGGTTGGGATATCAGTTGTCAGAGAAGTTCCGTGGAAGTAAGGAATGTGTGTGTGCCTCAGGATTCCAAGTTATATAACCTCAAATTATATTTCTTTGTACAAAGTATAAATATTAAAGTTGTTTTATTGAAACAAGTTCTTCAGAGGATTATTGTGTAAAAGGTTGAGAGAACGCCTACAAGAGTTACATATTAATAAGTAAAATCATTGACAATATCTGTTCTAAAATCTATTAGGTTTTCAATCTTCCAAACAAAGCCTTTAACATATTATTGTTTAAAAAAAGCTTACTTTGAAATTAGATCTGGTAACTACAGCAGGCTTAGTGAGTCCATCAACTGAAATTATACAAGAAAACAATGTGACCTTTGGGATATGCTGTATACTGCATGGCTACTGGAAGAGTTGAACATTGAACTTGGTGAATACGTTAAATAACTGGTATGAACAAGACTTGAAGAAAGGAACCAATAGACAACTGAAGGTTGGGCATCTCAGAGAATACTTAAAAATTAATTAATTGTAACCCAAACTATCAGTGTAACCCAAAGTGTCAGTGTAACCCAAACTATCAGTGAGTGTAACCCAAACTTTCAGTGTAACACAAATTCTCAGTGTAACCCAAATGAACACTGTTATCCAAACTACCAATGTAATGCAAACTAACAATTTGATCCATACAATGTAATCCAAACTAACAATTTAATCCAAAAAATTTAATCCAAACAATGTAATCCACACTAACAATGTGATTCAAACTAACAGTGTAATCCAAACTAACAATGTGATTCAAACTAACAGTGTAATCCAAACTAACAATGTGATTCAAACTAACAGTGTAATCCAAACTAACAATGTGATTCAAACTAACAGTGTAATCCAAACTAACAATGTGATTCAAACTAACAATATAATTCAAACTAACAATGTGATTCAAACTAACAATATAATTCAAACTAACAATGTGATTCAAACTAACAATATAATTCAAACTAACAATGTAATCCAAACTAACAATATAATTCAAACTAACAATATAATCCAAACTAACAATATAATTCAAACTAACAATATAATCCAAACTAACAATATAATTAAAACTAACAGTGTAATCCAAACTAACAATATAATTCAAACTAACAATATAATTCAAACTAACAATATAATCCAAACTAACAATATAATTCAAACTAACAATATAATTCAAACTAACAATATAATTCAAACTAACAATATAATTCAAACTAACAATGTGATTCAAACTAACAATATAATTCAAACTAACAATATAATTCAAACTAACAATGTGATTCAAACTAACAATGTGATTCAAACTAACAATATAATTCAAACTAACAATATAATTCAAACTAACAATATAATTCAAACTAACAATATAATTCAAACTAACAATATAATTCAAACTAACAATGTAATCCAAACTAACAATATAATCCAAACTAACAATGTAATCCAAACTAAAAATATAATCCAAACTAACAATTTAATCCAAACTAACAATGTAATCCAAACTAGGGGTCTACCGATCTGCCTTTTTGCCGATATTGCCGATACCGATATTACCGATATTTTTTTTGCCGATATGAGTGCCGATATGAGTATTTGTTATGACAAAAACCAGCGGTCATATTTGATGACGTCATTCTTAAATTTATCACTCGTAATTATTTATCTTTAATATTAGGGGACTACCGATACGCATTTTTGCCGATATTACCGATATTTTTTTCCGATATGAGTGCCGATAGGGTATTTGTTAGGACAAAAACCAGCGGTCATATTTGATGACATCATTCTTAAATTCATCACTCCTAATTATTTATATTTTATATTAGGGGACTACCGATAAGCATTTTTGCCGATATTACGATATTTTTTTCCGATATGAGTGCCGATGAGTATTTGTTAGGACAAAAATAACAGCGGTCATATTTGATGACGTGATTTTAAATTTATCACTCGTAATTATTTATATTTTGTATTAGGGGTCTACCGATATCCAGTTTTGCCGAAATTACCGATTTTTTTCCCGAAACGAAGTTTCCGATGTGTTTACAAGTTCCAGTTCATGACCTACATAGGACTCATAACAAAACGAACCGTCCTTTATAAAAATGTACAAGCATATTTGGTACTCCTTTTGAAACTTCAATCTTGACTCATAATTATTAATTCTAACCAATAGTTTAATGGCTTTTGCACACGGCCACTTTTTATGAATGAAACAATGAGAACTAAGTACAATAGTAATAGAGTCAAAATGAGGTTGAAGGTTGAATGGTTGCCAATGACAACAAGTCTTCACACGGTACATTTTGTTATTCCATACGAAACGAAATGTTTTAGACATCTGCGATTCTGCGTGCATCTTTGCTATTAGAGCAATTACGTGAACATGTTTACATGTTATACATTTATTAGAGCAATTACGGTATACTTGGCATCGGCACTATTTACACAGTATTTCCGAGTATACGAAAATCGGCCGATACCTAAACAATATCAAAGCACATGGCACACTGTATCGTGGCTTCACATTTTAATACTAGGACTCTTGTGACTATTTCAATACCGGTATCGGGGTCGATATATTAATTTGTCGAGATATTGTAAATCTAAATGATAGTTTTTTTTTGTTTCCGTTTTTTTGGTGTCAAAATGTCACTTATTATGAAATATCGGTGACGTCAATATCGGGACCTTTACATGCTACCGATACCGATATTGCCGATATCCAGATATCGGTGCCGATATATCGGCCAGCCGATATATCGGTAGACCCCTAATCCAAACCAACAACATAAGCTCTGAACCTAACCAGTCACTTATCTAAACACCATAGCAACACCTACACCACAAATATCTACACCAAAAATGCTCATAAAATATTAATTGATCAAGTGTTGAAAACACAAACACTTCAAATAACAATCTCATTAATTTTTCTAAACACTTTGCTAGACACTAGAAAAAAATTTCTCCTAATATATTATATATTCACATTTATATATAAATCATATCACAAACATTTCACAACATCCTTTCAAATTACAGACATCTCACTACTTACTTAAAACAACACACCAAGACTACAACAATTACTAC
>CALYLW010000861.1:176065-213565 GCA_944989445.1 Ampullaceana balthica
CTTATGTCAAACATCATTCCATGATATCATGTCAGATTTAGGTAAAACACAGACCATACTGAGGTCAACCATCACATGAATACATGTCAGATTTAGGTCAATCATCACACAACATGCCAGATTTAGGCCTGGACATAGACATCTCAACCTGTCATACCCATGAGCGACACATCCAACTTGATGTCAAAGTTATAGTCATCTTTATGTCGGAGATAGGGAAGTGCTTCTGGATCCTGTAGAAAAATTGGATGTTGTAAACGTTGTATGACAGTATGTACGTAGCAATGAAAAGACATTGTTATAATTATATGACAATGTATGTAGCAATGAAAAGACATTGTAACAATTATATGACAATGTATGTAGCAATGAAAAATACATTCTAACAATTATATGACAATGTATGTAGCAATGAAAAGACATTCTAACAATTATATGACAATGTGTGTAGCAATGAAAAGACATTCTAACAATTATATGACAATGTATGTAGCAATGAAAAGACATTCTAACAATTATATGACAATGTATGTAGCAATGAAAAGACATTCTAACAATTATATGACAATGTATGTAGCAATGAAAAGACATTCTAACAATTATATGACAATGTATGTAGCAATGAAAAGACATTCTAACAATTATATGACAATGTATGTAGCAATGAAAAGACATTCTAACAATTATATGACAATGTATGTAGCAATGAAAAGACATTCTAACAATTATATGACAATGTATGTAGCAGTGAAAGACATTGTTTGAAACAATAAAAAGCAATGCATATGAAAGTGTAATTTGACAAAGAGATCATAAATGAATCATTTCCCAAACCCCTTGCTCAATCTAGCAATATATAGAAATCTACTAAAACGTTTTAATTATAACTATAAGACTTGGCTAGGCAAGAAGAGACCCTATGAAAGATTTTAAAAGGTTGTGAAGGACAGCAACATGCTTTAATGTATTTATATGTATTTCTTACCGTTGTTTTGAGTGAATGTACTCATGAAACCAATAGATAAAAATTTCTATATTTCTAAATGCACTAATTCAACAAAACAAAAAAAACACAAAATGTCAACCTCAAACGCTCCATTTAAACTGACCTGTTTCAAGTTGGGGACTTTAAATGCCTTGAGTGCATCCATGGTGACGACCCAGGGAGAGATTGTCGTGCCAAGGTTTTTAGCAAGGAAGGGACCCAGGGGAACGTATTCCCACTTTTGGATGTCACGCGCTGCGGATTAAAGGAGGAAACACTTTTACTTTTGATTTCTAAGATAATCACAGTCAGGTGTGATTTGTTATCAACTGTAACTCACAAAGTCAGGTGTGATTTGTTATCAACTGTAACTCACCATGTCCAACAGCACAGCACTCCAATCATTCATTAAAACCATGATTGTGCTGAGACTACTCACCACTCCAATCATTCATTAAAACCATGATTGTGTCTAGACTACTCACCACTCCAATCATTCATTAAAACCATGATTGTGCTGAGACTACTCACCACTCCAATCATTCATTAAAACCATGATTGTGCTGAGGACTACTCACCACTCCAATCATTCATTAAAACCATGATTGTGCTGGGACTACTCACCACTCCAATCATTCATTAAAACCATGATTGTGCTAGGACTACTCACCACTCCAATCATTCATTAAAACCATGATTGTGTCTGAGACTACTCACCACTCCAATCATTCATTAAAACCATGATTGTGCTGGGGACTACTCACCACTCCAATCATTCATTAAAACCATGATTGTGTCTAGACTACTCACCACTCCAATCATTCATTAAAACCATGATTGTGCTGGGACTACTCACCACTCCAATCATTCATTAAAACCATGATTGTGCTGGGACTACTCACCACTCCAATCATTCATTAAAACCATGATTGTGCTGAGACTACTCACCACTCCAATCATTCATTAAAACCATGATTGTGCTGGGACTACTCACCACTCCAATCATTCATTAAAACCATGCCAAAAATGTGATCTTCTGCCTCATCCATGGGGATGGGGTAGCCAAGTGTTGTTGAAGGGCCAGTGAAGAAAGCTGTCTCTAGCTCAAAGTCAAGCAGACGACAGGGTCCAAAAACAGGTGGTTTAGCTGAATATAGGAATAATATTTGTTCTTAAATAACTTTCATGAAATTATTTACTATATCAATTAAGGCATGAACAAGAAAAACAATTCACACCAAAAATAGGTGAACTTGAATACTGCTAGTCCTACAAAATTAACTCTTATCACCTCACCAGTTAGTGAATTTGGATAGTCCCTATCAAGCTTCAGAGTTTCTACAGGAATAGTTTTGTTTATTTACAGCAAAAGTTCATCAAAAGTAGGGGTGAACCGGATTCAAATTTTTGAAATCCGTTTGGAGCCGGATTTGTAAAAATGGCCGGATTCCGGATTTGCTGGAGCTATTATATATATACATTTTATGGCTCTACCTGCCAGCTGGATTTATAAAGTGAAATTCGACCAAAGCTAGAGATGGATTTGTAAAAATGTCCGGATTCCGGATTTGCCGGAGCTATTATATATATATATATTTTATGGCTCTACCGGCCAGCCGCATTTATGAAGTAAAGTTTTGCCGGGGCCAAAATCTGGTACACCCTTAATTAAAAGGCTAAAAATCTATATTTTTTTATTATTTGGTCTACATTACAGTTTATGAAATTTATTATACAAATGGGACATATTAAACTTGTTTCACTTACCCTCATCTGGCAATGTCTGACCATTCGGTCGGCGGATTGGTGTGCCAGATACAACCACTGAAGAAGCTCTGCCGTGGTATCCAACTGGCAAATGAACCCTAGAAATTTAAAAAAAATTAAATTTAAATAATCTTATGACAATGGAAAAACTGTGTGTAGGATAAAGGTGAAAGAACAAGAATAGCTGGGAAACACACAAAAAAATGTTTGTAAATAAGTGTTAAGTAGTTTACTATGACAGAGAACAAATGATAATTATATGAATATTAAACTCAGATATTCTGTTAATGATAAGCTTATTAGAATTGGGTATTAATAATTATTTTTCATGGTAAACTTAACAACTCTTTTAATTTTGAGTTTTTTTTTAAAACTTAAATTTTGCACTTACAGGTATTAAGTTTAACGGTATATCAACAATACAGTTAGTAGGTGTCAGAAGTGATTCGCAATTAGGAATATAATCCTTACATAAAACAGTGAATAAACTACAATTTTATTGAAATTTACCAGTTGTGATTGAGAGCAGTCTTTGGGTCACGGAACATGCAGCCAACATTGAAGGCATGGTTTTTAGATGAGTAGAAATCTGTGTAGTCACCTACAATACAAATATGTAAAATATTGAAAAATATAAATTAGGGATCATGAATATTTTTTCAAAGATTTTATCGTGTACTAAAGTTCATTAGAGTACTAAATAGCTATCAAATGTCAGATTTTATTAGTAAAAATGGCCAGACTTTGTCCTATTTTAGTTATAAATTATTTTCTTTTTTATCAGTGAACAAGGGAGACAATAGTCTGGACCTGTTGCAGAAGACACGATACGGACAAGGTGGAGGTGGCACACTCCTCATAAAACACCCCTAGACAATTCCAAAGGGAATAAGAAAGGGAGGAAGGCTCAAACATACTGGGATATGCCATTAATACACAGACACCTAGGACTGAGATCCATGGAACAATTTCGTATATCCCAAACAAAAAAAGTCAAGGATTAAAACAAAATTTTTAAAAATCATGCAACAACATCATCAAAGGAATCTCAAATAAGAATATATAAAAACCTCATCATTATGAAAATAAGATACTTAAACTACAGGTAATAACACATGATGGCATACAACCTATGTAAGATTAATTAGCATTGTCCTACTAAGTAAATAGGCTTTTCAATTGCGTTCTGTCCTATTGTAAAATTGAATTCAACATGTTCCCCTTTTAATCTGTTTTAAAAAAAAATATATAATTTATGGTTCAAATGTTTGAAAATAACTGATTCTTATTGCAAGTCTACTCTCCATGTCTTTAGACGTGTATGGCCAGCGATGATATAGTTATAGCACACAAAAACATTTTAGATAATTGCATAGTTTTTAAATTTTTTATTTGTATTATTTCCAAGTGCAACAATATGTACATATAACAGTGTGCTTATTTTATTGTTTGGGAGAAAGTGCTTACAATTTGGAAGGAGCACAGCCTATAGGTGAACACAACCTTTGAGTATGTAAACATTGTTGAAACTGGTGTCCACAGTCAATAAGATATAACATCTAAAAATACTTTGGACTCAAACTCACCAATGGCTGCAGGAAGGTGCATTTTTACTTGATTCTGAGGAAGAAGAGCTCTGGAAAAAAAAGTTCATTTCAGAGACATCATTAACAAGGTAATATCCCTTTGTGCTATTCTATAGAAATGTCATCTACAACATGATATCCTCAACAGAGTATCATCATAATTTAATACGTCATCTACAACGGAATGTCCTCAAATTTAATGTTATCTACAAAAGAATATCCTCAAATTTAATGTCATCTTGAACAGCAATTCCATAAAATGTACACGTAATTTGTATTAGATGAGGAGACAAAAATATCAATTGATTATTCACCAATAGGGGAACGCTGATCTAGAAATATGTGAGTGGAGAATAGCTCTTTACTTATTTGTTGAACAATGTGAAAAATAAAATGTGTGCTGCAAGTCAAGTTCACATGTAATTGAAGTCTGAAGAACGAATTGAATGAACAGACCTCAGCCTCAGTTCCCCATTGTCCCTCAGCTGTGGCTCAGACTCTGACAGAATCTTCTGCAATGTCTGTCTGGCTTCAGTCCAGGCAGCCCTACCAAGGCCCATGAAAGCGTTAAGTGTAGACTGACAGCAAACATGGAGGAAATGGGAAAGTAAGAAAACTCAATTAAATAGATGTCAATCAACTTCTTACTATAAAAGTTCAAATTTCAAAATTTAAGGAAAAAATTATTTTTTTAAAAACCCAAATGGGCTTAATCGTGGATAAGTGTAGGACGCAACAATCTTCTATATAGAAAGAGCGTCTGTAATAGATAAGATAAATGATGGATTACCTGTTCAAATACATGTTGAGAGCCCTTCAAGACTGGACCATCAAACAAATGTTTGACCTCGGTGAGATCTAATACACTATCTCCAATGGCTACACCAATTCTTGGCTTGGGCTGAAGACAAAGTTGAAGTTTGGAGTTTAGATACAAGTCTGTAATGTCTACACATCAAACAACATACTACCTTTTTTTTTATTTTAAATCTTGCAATTGTTTACAACCGTAAAATAAAATGTGAACATTTTTATACCATCATTTGCATTGCTCATAACTGACTATGGGAAAGCCTAAAGTAACAAACTGAACAGTGGTAGCCCTATGTTTCTATTAACTATGAATAAGTAAGATATTTATATGCTTGAAAAATACACTTTAACAACCATAAATAACTTTTAAAATTGAACTTTTATTGTAATAAGTAGGATACATTCTTTAAACTAATATCCATCTATTGTAAGAGGCACACTCACCAATGTGCATGGTAGATTAAATTTGAAAGACAATAGCTGTATATTGTGTTTCGGCTGGATTTAAGGAAATAATTGTCCAAATTTATTTGCAGATGGTGTATATGTTACAGCCAAAGCCCGACCACTTCGCGAAGTGGCTGACGTGTCTGGCCAAAGCCCTAAGTACTTATAACTAACAATTGTAATAGGGGCTTTGGCCGGCCAATTCGCGAAAAGGGCTGGGTATCCTTGGCCAAAGCCTGATGTGGTAAGGAATAATGCCCAGTTAGCGGCACATCAATCGCTTCTGGTGTGTTGGCATGTACGGGGTAGGAAAAGGGTGCCACGCTGTGACGATATTATTGCGTTAGTCTTTCCTTTTCGGAGAAGGTCCAGACATTGTGACTAGTTCTTATTTTTCTGAAAAAAAAACAGGTTTCAGTCAGGGCCGGCCTTGGGGAATTAGAGGCCCTCGGCAAAGTGAATTTGGTGGCCATAGAAAAATTTAAAAAATGATGAGAGTAATCAAAGGCCCTAGGTGGCTGCCTAGTTTGCTTATGCTTAAAGCCGACCCTGTTTCAGTGTGAGTACTGTATTACTCATATTTATAACGTCCCAATCAACGTTTCCAGTTGAAAAGATAAGTCATAGGGCATGTATAGCATGTGTCGTGGGGTGTAATAACACAATACTAAGTATACAGGGGCTATTAACCTATCATTAATTGTTAGCTACGACACGTTGTTCTGTACTGGAAAGTGCTAAATCAGCAGATGAACAAATCAATGCCGATTCGATCACAGTATGTTTCGACTCTTTTGTTTTAACACCTTAAAATTTTTTTTATTTATTTTTTGTAAATGATTTTGTTTTAATATTTATTTTTGGTATGAAAATAATGTAACATACGATAATTATCTATTAAAAATTTAAAACATTATGGAATAGTTATTTTTAACTTTGAATTTATGATACGACGACTGAAAAATGTTCATACAACGACAACCTGTTAATTTTCAATGCGAATTCATGATTGTGGTATGTGCGCCATTTTCTGAGGTAGAAAGTCCTTCCTATCCACCGCCACACCCATCTCGATCCGATGTAATCGGACAATAAAAAGGCCATGTGGTCAGATAAAGGTACGCACATTCTCTCTGCCCACTCCCTTTATTTACCTTGCACATAAGCGTTGCCCACACACGGGGTCATGTGGTCGTCACTTAGTCTAGCCCTCGTAACATGTAATTATGTAACTTGTGCCAGCCAACGAACAGTCCCTGGTTTCACTATCATTTGTAATTAACAATCAATTTTAAGTATTAAATCTTACTACTCATACTTCAATCTGCTAGTGACTTCTTTCTTCGGGCTTTGGCCAATCGACGCTAGCCATTTCGCGAATTGGCCGACCAAAGCCAGAATATCGGGCTTTGGTCGGCTAACAATGGCCACTTCGCGAATTGGCCGATTTCGGGCTTTGGCCGTAACATATACATGCATGTAAACTCAAAAGAAATGGCATAGCTATGGGGGTGCAGACAGCACTGGGTGACACCATCTCAGGGGGTAAAAGACAATGGAAATTGTGCACATTTTCAAAGCACACGCTGCTCGGTTTAGGAATTGAATAACCAAACCCGCTTAAATTTTACTCATGTCTAACCAATCAAAATTCATGCTTTATTAAAAGTTAAGGGTTGATGCATCAGAACTGACGTGACCCAATATTAGGGTTAGAAAACACCCCCATTAAATATGATTCAACTGATGTGTTCTGTGCCTTTTGTAGTGATGGCAGTCTTTATTTATCTAAACTCTGAAATAATTAAGCTTTTCAACATTATCTAAATATATGTGATGATATAATCAACTAGGGTAACTAAAAACATTTTACAGAATTACAATTTTATCCATTTATATGTGCATAAAAATTGTACAAAATTTTCAAATATCTTTTCATAAGTATTTTACAATGACTCCTAATCTAAAATGGGCATTAAAAACCAAATAAATTGAAAAACAGAGACACTCAAAATAGATCGCCACCAATGACGAGTGATACCTTTACTATAGGAGCATGATTTTATTGGCCTATGCCACCTTTTTGTGTTGTGTTTTGGAATTGCACTCACTCATTTTTTTAAAAATAACTTTTGTAAGCATAAGTCATTTTAATTAGTATTACATATAACATAACAGTTTTAAAGGATGATGCTAATTACTTCAGTAAGAAAATACAGTATACAGTTACAGCATTCGATGAAGTTCTTTGAGGGTTTTTCACATGTAAATCAATTAACCATTTGTTTGACTGTTCTTGGTGCAGATTGTTTGGTAGTAAAGTTAGTTACTGAATTTTATGAAAACAACATAAATGATAAACATTTGGAAATATGTAACTGGAATCAATAAGTCATAAGTAATTAGAGTAAAGGTACATAATTAATGTAAAGGGCAATAGTGCAAATTTTAAAAAGGTAAGCGTTATTCGCACGGTTTTGGCAGTGCGAATAATGTCCAACATTATCCGCACGGTAAACCGTGCGGACAATGCCTAGCGTTATTCGCACTGCCGCACGGTTTTGAAAGTGAGAATGATGCTAAACGATATCTAAATTCTTATTACTAACTGCTTATTATTTATGTATCATTGTTTATTGACATATTTTGGTTTGGAGGGTATAAAAATAATTAAATTGTCATTTTAACCGTCTTTTTTGGAGTGACTGGAATCTTATATTTTTTAATCCATTTTAGCAATAATCAATGATCTGAGTGGTGAGTGGACCTGCATATCGTTAGATAATCATTAATTAATTAATTAGTAATACTATGGATTTAGATGACTATTTAAATTTAACTAAAAAAATAATTTAAAATAATGTAACTATTATTAACTGTTCCAGTGCACTCGAACTATGTATTTTTATTCTATAAAGTAGATTTATTAACTTTCATTCATAATTGGACGAGGCTCTGTAAATGTAATTAAAACGGCTACTTATTTTTCTCCCCAAAACTAGCTTTGTACCTGTAATCATCATAAATTAATTAAGTTAATTTAATTTAAAGCATGGAAAAGCAAAAGACGATATAATATAATGGTATAGCATAGAAATTTAAAAGTGAGAGTCTGTAACAGAATAGAGAAGACAGGCATGGGTGGGGGAATAATAAAATGTTTCTGGGAAAGAGCCTGCTTGAGTGTTTGCAAACATCCTCACTGTGGTTGTAAAACAAACAAAAAACTAAGTAACCAAAAATTAAAAAAACCAGTAAAAAACAAAGTTTTTCACTATAAATCCTTTATGTACGAGACGTAACTAAAAGAATGTTCATTATAATACGCAGCGCAAGACCATCCAAAAATACAAAATTGCAGTTGTGTCGTAAAACATGTTTAACATAATTCGCACCGATCAGGAATATGTTTATAAAAAATGTTGTCAATAAAATACGCACCTTATTGCGCGACAGAAAGGTTGTTCAATATAATAATCTAAAAATTCAATAAGTTAATTACCGTACATTCGATCCATCTGAAATTTTGATACATAGTTTTGATCATCGCCACAAAACTGCCTGCTAAATTTCAGCTCGCTAGCTTACGAGGAAGTGGGTTAAAAATCGATCCAAAGTTTTGGCGACCGACAAGCAATCAAGGGTTCAACCAGACACCACGAGTTAATATAAAGGATTTAAAAATATAAAATAAGTAGGACCGTCCTGGGATTCAATCCACATACCATCATGCTTTATGGAACTATGCTACGACTAAGCACTCACCTGGAGAAGCTGACGATTTAAGTTCGTTATTTTAAAACTATAAGAATTATCATTAATTGGACACCAATCATTTTTTATGGCAGTGGTACTTTAAAACTTCAGTAATCATGAAATTTTAATTTGTATTAGCATATTAATTACACATTTTAGCCAAAATCCAGTGATATCGGCTTTTATTTTGTCTACACGGGACGCTTTTTTTTTCAACGTGACCAGCCCATCTGGCAAAGCAAGAAGCTCTCCCTGAGATCAAAGATCCGACTAATGCGCTCTCTGGCGATGTCAGTCTTCTTGTATGGTTGTGAGGCTTGGACGTTCACTGCAGACCTCCAAAGAAGAACCAATGCGCTAGAGATGAGATGTTTATGAAAGATATTGAACATCTCCTACACAGCGCACACAAAGGAAACGGTCCGCAACACAATAAGTACTGTCATTGGCCCCTATGTGGACCTTCTCACCCCCATTAAGAAGAGGAATTACGATGGTACGGACACGTGACAAGAACTGGAGGTTTCGCAAAAACTATATTGCAAGGCACAGTCCAGGGAGGAAGGAAAAGAGGCAGACAAAAGAAGAGATGGGAGGGCGATATCAAATCAAAGAGTGGACCGGCCTGTCATTCAGCGACTCTCAAAGGGCAGCACAGGACCGGGACAAATGGCGTGTGTTAGTGAGCAGTTCACGATGGTGCCCCAACAACGGGTTAAGGGATAGTTCAAGTTCAAGCCCATAGAAGACGCATGCGCAGACAACCCGTGCGGATAATACTCGGCATTATCCCCACGGCCAAAACCGTGCGAATAATCACTTCGTTTTAAAAATCATAATTCGAGCCATTGATGATTGGAAGAGCACCTGCCTCAAGTATTTAAATATTTTGTTGATTATTCAAATTATTCCAGCCTGTTTAAAACTAAATTCTTTTGATATAATATTAATATACTTAACTAAAATATTAATATAGCCTCCTTTAAATTTAATAGTACAAGTTACTTCAAGTACAAGAATTACAATAGTCGTCAATAGTAATATAATTTCTATTTTAATTTTACTATTTTACTTTGATTGAAGGGAGAAAATTCCATTTAAATGAATAAAAAAAAGAAGATTGTTTTAGACTTTCAAGTTAAAATTAATATAAGTATGAAACAAGAGGTAAATCTCTTTATAGGCGATGACGCTGGGTTAAAAAACAAAAGAAGAAGAGGCTTCAATGTGTTTAATTATTTTTAGGCCTGTTTCTCACCACCTTCGTACACACGTGTTGTGGGGGGGTGTGACGCTTCAAACATTTTCTGATAGGCTAAGAAGTGTAAGGCAACATATCAGCCTTGACCTAGATTGCATGGGAGCTTGACACGTAAATTACAAATCACTAAGTAGTTTTACTTTTTTATAATTAAGTTTCTAATAATACTTGCATTATCTGCAGTTGAAAAAACACCATAAGGCAGATTTTGAATCGGAAAATCACTGTCGGGTGCAACAGTAACAAAAGACATTTTAGAAATAAGAATATAAAAATGTTTATATGCAGCAGTGCAAATACAGCGTAACATAAGAAATAGAAAGTCGTATAATCCCGGCATGGCCAGATTATTATGATTATTACTATTACTAATGATTTTTTTAAAAATATTCCAAAATGGCGTTTAATAAAGCATAAAAAGTAACAAGAATTTAGAACGAAAATAAATATTTCACTAATTTTTTTTATTGATATGTAAGATTTAGCCCAATAATTGTGATATGCACACTAAATGTAGATTTTTAAGCCAATTTGGCACATAAAGCATCCAGTTATTTCCCATGACCTTAAATATAGTTGCACAATTTATGTTTAAATATTTATTAAATTTATATTAAACTCAATTTTGAAAATAAATATTTATTAAATCTTCATTTCCAGGGTTAATCATATGTTCATAAAAATGAGACATTGGTTAAATTACACATTTAAATCGATATTTTAAAAATGTGGTAGACTCGTAGGTTCAAAGAGTAAATTAAATTGTAATTGTTATCTCCCTTCACATGTAAAGTGTTAACATTTCTGGACTCTCGATGTACGTCTTTACGTCGATTATTATAATTGATTAATTTTAACATTTATGAAGATACTTGACGGGTTAAAAAGTCGTTTACAGACATTAATAGATTATTGCACACTTCTGCTTATTCTTAAGAAAATAACTCACAAGTAAATTTGGAAGAAAAAAAATTTATGCAAAAATTGTTTTAAATTGACATAAAATATTACATGTACTACCTCTTGGGTTTGTCTTGTGTCTTGTCTTACCTAAACACACGCTCCTTCCATACAGAAGATTATTGCGTCCACAGACCATGCTTGTCTGTTGGCAAGTGACGCAGCGTTCACAGGCCACGGCTATGGGCTTTCCACGCATTACCCAGCCGCCTTTTGATTCCCTAACTAGTGTTAGCTAGCGTTTATAGAGGCGGCGGGTTTCAGAAAATCGCACGCGCGAATCGACCAACGCGAACTCGCGAGAGAAATGTTACTATTTTTGCCGACCGGCGCGGGTAATTACCAGAACTAGTTGTTAGTTCTTGTTCCGCGTTGCCGCGCCGGACTGTGTTGACTGTACTGTGCACTTTTGCTGGCTGTGTGTTGACAGATATCTACGTCCATTTGTTGATAAACGTCGGCTCAAGATGGATGTTGAACAACTTATCGTGGCAGTTTTCAAAAGACCGTTAATATGGGACAAAAGAATGAAAGAATATGCCAACAGGAATCTCGTAGACAAAGCATGGAAGGAAATCAGCAAAGAGATGAACAGTGAAGGCAAGTTTCATTTTTTAATGCTTTATTCTGTCTGTCAGTCTATCAATCTGTTTGTCAATCTGTCTATCTATCTGTTTGTCTGACTGTCTGTCTGTTTGATTGTCTGTCTGCCTGTCTGTCTTTCAGTCTACCTGTCTGCTTGTCGGACTGTAAAATTTATGTCCGCGTGCTTGTCTGTCTGTTTCCCACCCACACATTCTTATTGTACGTTGGCATAAACTAATGGATGGCTCTTGAAGAATGTTTTGAAAATGTCTCTTGTCGACTTGGGATCATTGCTTGGCCTGCCACCTCTTTCCCAGACAATTGCAGAATTCTCACACGAAACTTCTGTGTAGTTGTGATTAATTCCTTCCTTGTCAAAGATGACATTGTGCAAAACACAGATGCATTTTATAATGCGATCTACAAGTTCAGCGTGTGTTTCAATTGGTTTGGTCAAAAGACGCAAATTGGAAGTCAAAATTCAAAAGGCACATTCAACTGTCTTTCTGCTTCTGGACAACCGTTTGTTGAAACAATCTTCATCGGGGGGTAGGTTTTGTCCTCCATAAGGTTTCAGCAAACAGTGCATCAAGGGGTAAGCTTCATCTGCGACGATCACAAAAGGCGCCACATCATTTGAGTCGGGCAGGGTTGTTGGTTCTGGAATTTGCAGTTTTCCACTCATAATAGCTTGATAAAGACTAGAAGCTTGGAATGTCCCTCCATCGCTCTGCTTTCCGTAGCCTCCCACATCGATCACGATAAATCGGTAAATTGCATCCACAAGAGCTTGGAGAACAATGGAGAAAAAATGCTTATAATTGTTAAACATAGATCCCGAGTTCTCGGGTTGAACCGAATTCGAACGTGTTTTCCGTCCAGTGCTTCAATGCAGTGGGTAAAGTTCCAGACGTCCCACATTTCACTGGCGATTTTTTTGAACAATGAACGTGTAGGGACAGGCATGTGCACTGGCTGCAATTCTTCCCACAAAAGGTCAACTGTTTCGGACACAATACCGGCTACTGTAGCTGGGCCCATTCGAAATGAGAACGCAAGCGTTCTAAATGACGCCCCAGTTATGAGGAATCTGAAAATAAAATAAAATAAAACGATTGAGCAAAGTGGAATAAACGATTAAAAACAGCAATCTCATCATGGGAAGGGAGGGGGAAGGGGAGGGAAGAGAGGGAGAGGGATGAAAAGAAAGAAAGAGAGAGAGAGAAAGAAAGAAGAGATAGAGAGAGAGAGAGTCTCTAACTTTCACTCCATTTACTTATATCAAGCGTCCTAAATTCAATTAAAAAAATCCTTATTTGCCAAATGGACATGCTGCCAATGAAATATCGTTTTGCAAAAAAAGAGGTTTTGGGGAGGGGGAGGGGTGTATGGGGACACGTGTATTACAATTAAATTAAAAGTAGCAATACACAGACACCAATCAATCTAACAATGGTGATACACTTGTGCTTAATGAACTGCACGATAAACCCAGTTATTGTAAATTTTGTGTGTGATTGCAGATGCAGCGTTGCGGAAAAGTTGGAAGAACTTGCGCGATTACTTTGGAACAGAATACTCGAAGAGACCTGTGGCTCGTTCCGGGGACGGCGGCGATGGTACATCTTCAACATCCAAATGGCAGTACTTCAATCAGTTACTCTTCCTCGAGGACAAAGTAGCACCGAGAAAAAGCTCTGGATCTCTAGGTACTCTTGTCAACAATGACGTTGAAACAGCCAGTGGAGCCTCTGTTGACTTCCCTCACCGCAGCTTCCAGGGCCTGGAGCCAATAAGTTCTGCTGAAAGCGTCGATCCAGAACTGGCAAACGTCGACGCTACTGACACTCCTGGTGGTATGGTGTCTGGCACTACCAGCCCCACTATTCAGACACCACAGGAAACCTCAACACACCAACGCAGCAGAGGCAAAAAGAGAAAGGTGGATTCGCTCAATCATTATGAAAAACTACTTGAGCTGGAGCAGCAAAAAATCGAAATGCTTGCAGATCGAAACCCAGTTGATGATGCCAAGGATGATGACTTGTTGTTTTTCAAGTCTCTTCTTCCATACATCAAAAAAATCCCGGATAAAAGGAAGATGTCTTTTCGCAGCAGAGTTCAAATGCTAGTTCAGGAATATGCGTACGGAATGGCTACCATCCCTCCATGAAATCATCACAGCAATCAACACTATCAACGGCGACCATCAACAACAGTACCTCTACAATACAACAGCATATATACTTCCAGTCCACCAATCGAAAGCTACCAGTCTTCTGACAGCAGCAGTTACATTGGCAAAACGAAACCTACTAGTATATGACTGACGGCAGCAGTCCCAATTATGTGCCAGTCAATTGTCATCTGTATTTAGTCGTTTATTTAGTTGGTCTCTTAAGGATTGCACAGTGCCCAGACTGAGGACAGTCCTATCATCCATGTCATTAACTGACACATCATTGTTTTGGATAAACGTCTCTTGTAATTAGAAATCTACCAGTTTTATAACTGCAGCAATTTCAAGTGGTGAAATCAATATAATCTATTCTACTCTTTTCTAACATTGTCATTGGTTGAACTGTAACTATCACCTATATCATTTCATTTTTGTTTATATTTTAATGTTAATGTTAAGCAACCCATCACCTCAATGTGACGACCAGTCGTTCCTCCGACAAGATCTGTTTGTGCCAGTTACACCATGTCTCATTGAACTTGCATTCAATCGTCTTCAAAATGTAGTCAAATGTACTTTAATTCATACGCGTGTAGGCATAAAACCTATCTGGATGACCCTTCAGTTGTTGGAAGAGGTGATGGTATTCACCTTCAGATGACCTTCTTTTGTTTGTTTCATGAACGCTGATTGTTCTCCTTCTTTCAATGTCGGGTAACAGAAACTTTGTTAAACTGCTGTCTAACAATAAAAAGTCATCAATAAAAGAAGCCATTTTGTCTGTTTACTATTGCAAGGAGAGACTGGATTGCATGTGAATTGTTTGTTGTCTCGTCTGGCTTTTTCCCACTTTTACTATAAACACCAACGGCGCGAGCGACTAGGCGCGGTTTTCTAGCGCGAGTAACCAGCTCGCGGCAACCAGCATACCCGCCGCCTCTATAAACGTACCCTTAGGTACCCATTCGAAGCTGGGCCTCGCGTCTTTCTCAAATTATCTAAAATCATAGAAATATCTTAGGCAAATGGGTACGCAAAAAGAAAAATTGAATTAAAAATTATTGCTTAGTTCGGGTTAAATTGTTATTTAACTATTTAGCAGCTTATAGATTCCACTAGAATTCATCATGGTGTTAGACTGTTAGCTAAATTATTTTAGTTTAATTGCCCGAATAAGCGGCCGTCCATAAAGTACGTCACGCTCCAGAGGGGGGGGGTGTAAGAAAGTGTGACAGGGGGAGGGGGGGATCCGGCCATGTGTGACGTCACGGTGTTTTATATTAAATTTTAATTATTTTGTTAATAAGAATAACAATTTTTGTTCGAAAGTGTGACGTGATCCGATCTAGCTGAAATTTGGCACATCGACCCGTCTCACCTAACAATGCATCGTATCAAAATTTCAGATCGATCAAACGCACCGTAATTAAATTAATGCATTTTTAGTTAATCTCTATACGACGTACGTAATTCAATTTCACAGTTTGTTATTGTTTCTTTTTTTACGTGAGAGCTCAGTTCGCGCGTTGACGCGACCCATCGAAGTAACGGCGTGCTTTTGTTTACATTTTACGTGTCACGCTAAGCTCGGTCAAGCGATCGGTGACCAGACCTTTCACCTCCCCCCCGGTTATACTATACAGCAGGAGTTAAGGCAGATAAAGTCTGTAAATGTTTGTCGCGTTTGAAGATGATCAATACTTTTAATTATGACTCATATATAAGGGATTTATAGTCAAAAACTTTGTTTTTACGGGTTTGTTTTATTAAATCCCTTATATTAACTTCACCGCCGTCTCTGTCTGTCGTCATCTCTGTCTTGGGCGGGCGAAAAAACAAAAGTAAAAAATGACCCACTTTCCGAGATCCGATCGAGCTCAAATTTGGCACACGGAGCCGTCTCACCTAACAATGCATCGTATCAAAATTTCAGATCGATCGAACGTACCGTAATTAAATTAATGCATTTTTAGTTTATCTCTATACGAGGTATGTAATTCAATTTCACGGTTTGTTATTTTTTTTTTTTCAAGTGAAAGCTCAGTTCCCGCGTTGACGCGATGTACCGGGTGCTTTTGTTTACATTTTACGTGTCACGCTGGTCTCGGTCCAGTGATCGGTGACCAGACTTTTCCCCTCCCCCCCCCCAGGGTTATGAAGCAAATGGAAATTAAGACAGAGTCAGTCTGTAAATGTTTGTCGCGTTTGAACATAATCAATACTGTTAGTTATGTCTCATATATAAGGGATTTATAGTCAAAAAATTTGTTTTTACCGGTTTGTTTTATTACGGGGTTTTTTAAAAATTAAATCCCTTATATTAACTTCACCGCCGTCTCTGTTCGTTCGCCATCAGGCAGGCGGAAAAACAAAAGTAAAAAATGACCCACTTCCCGTGATGCCATCGAGCTGAAATTTAGCACATAAACTCGTGTCACGTAACAATGCATCTTATTAAAAATTTCAGATCGATCGAACGTACCGTAATTAAATTAATGCATTTATAGTTTATCTCGATATAACACATGTAATTCAAATTCAAGGTTTGTCATTGTTTTTCTTTCACGTGCCAGTTGAGTTGACGCCTCCCGTCGATGTCGACAACCCCTCCCGTCCCTTTCCCCGGTTTTAAAGCCAGGGGATATCACTCGGTGTCAGTCTGTAAATGTTTGTCGCGTTTGAACATAATCAATACTTTTAGTTACGTCTTATATATAAGGGATTTATAGTCAAAAACTTTGTTTTTACAGGTCTTTTTTATTTATTACATTTTTTCTCTTCGCGCTTCATTAGACAAAGGGAAACGCACAATAGCGTCTCTACATGAAACATTGTGAGAATCCTTGTGGTCACTGCCCAGTGCTCCAATCCGTCTTTCTCACGTTGACATCCTGGTCCCTAAACAACTTAGACGTAAAGTGTCTTCAGCGTACGGGGGAGTTCCACTGGGCATCAACCCTATAAATGGCTTTTGAATCACAAGTACGAGTACTGACGCACGATACCACTTTGAATCACAAGTACGAGTACTGACGCACTATACCACTTTGAGCAAAAGGTACGAGTACTGACACACGATACCACTTTGAGCAAAAGGTACGAGTACTGACACACGATACCACTTTGAAACACAAGTACGAGTACTGACACACGATACCACTTTGAATCTCTAGTACGCGTATTGACACGATACCACTTTGAATCCCAAGTACGAGTAGTGAATACAAGATACTACTTTGAATCCAAAGTACGAATACTGAATACACGATACCCCTTTGAAGCAGTATTGAACTTGATGTGTGGATTATGTTTGGTAGAAAAATGTCCGTTCCAATAGAAATAACTTAAATTTCATATTTTGGTCTAAAATCTAGATTTAATGATCAAGCGATAATCAGTCAGTGTTAGTGGTTGACGTCATTGACGGTGCCAAGATTTTGGGAGGCACACCAGTTTGGATATTTTGTTATAATTGTTTGTTTTCTTCACTAACTTTTTCTGTAGGAAATGTTAGAGATATGGTAATAGTTAGGATAAAAGTTAAGGTTACAGTTAAGTTTTTTTTAAGATAAAGAGTTATGGTTAAGATGAAAGTGGGGTTAGATGAAGAGTTAGGCTAAGGGTTAGAGTTAGGGTTAGCTTTAGGGTCAAGGGACTATCCAGCATCCACTGCAAACTTCTTTTAAAGTCAGTCAGCGAATAACAATGACAAGGGGTTTTGAAATTTATCCTGGCAATGCTTTAAATAAAATTTAAAAAAAAACTATTAATGATAAAATTGTGAAATAAGAAAATACTAGCGTACACCCGTCAAAAATGACGGAAGTTTTCAACTGAAATCTATTAATTTTATTAAAAAATGCAATTTTTTTAGGGCGCCTACGGCGCCGAACTTTTTCAAAAGCCCAACTAACTTGTCCTTGTTTGATAAATACGAAATATTAAACTTTCTGAAATGTACACAAAGTATTTTATAATAGGGGTTGCAGGGCGCCTACGGCGCCCCCTTTGTTTTTTATTTTATAATTAACCATCATCAAATTCTCTTTTTACATTGTTCCTTTTTCCAAAATTACTATATTAACTAAATCAATGACGTCATATAATATGTTTTACAGCGTATCTTTAATTTGCACACCTTTTGATGCATTGGTGCAGTAATTTGGTTTTCCCTGCTTTCTAAAATTAGTAGCGCTAGGACAGACTGACTGACTTGCGTGACAATTGCAAATTATATAGTTTTATTACAGTGCTTCTTATGTATATACTTTGGTGGCCGGTGGTTTAAAACATTCACATCAGCACATACACACAAAATAGTTTATGTCACAAGTATTGTATTTTATAAAATCAATACAGCTAATAGTATCTGTGAATTTTTGCTGAAGGATATCTGTGGCTATATCAGTGGCGTCACTGGGATTGGTGTCACCCGGGGTGGTAGCCCATGGTGTCACCCCCTCACGACTTAACCGAAAGAAATCCTCCGAGTTTTCCAGTGCCAAATAACGGGAACATAGAGAATTTTACATTTTGGTGTCACCCCCCTGATGGTGTCACCCGGGGCGGCGCGCCCCCACCGCACCCCCTAGTGACGCCACTGGGCTATATCAATATATGTTCACATCAAAATATAACATGAGACATTTGCTGACTTAAACACAGTCTAAAATATACAACTCGCTTAGAACTGAATACAGAGAGAGATTAATGGACTTCCGGATATGTCAGTCAAATAGATACATCCAACATTTGTATGCGCATAGAAATTGAGCGCGCCAACAATTTGGGTTGAAATAATATGGAAGATTGACAAGAAGATTTGTTTAAGAACATTCACAATAAGATACGTGTCGCGTTAAATGCTGCTACAGATTTTACCTGCGATACACAAGAAGATGATTATAATTGCTCAGACCTAGAATTAATTAGGCTACGTGTTTTTTCATGTACCCCCAAAAAATGTGTTTTGTAACCTAATTTGAACAAGCTTTTTGTTACCATTTGAGATGTATTCTGTTACAAGATAAACTCTCAGACAAGCGTTATTATTGCACACTATACCATATTAATATGTCTTTTTTGGGAGACACAAAGATAGATATTTGCTCATAATGTTCGACTTTAAATGCGTCCTACAAAATATAATAAAATATGTGTATAAAAAAAGCACGATCGAGGTAAAATATCGACCGTCCTTAATTCACAGTTCCCTCACGACCAGGACACAATTGTACTCACCCCCCCTCACCCCGCCTTTCACAGCGCCCCGTCTTTACTTGCGGAAGAAAAAAAAACTCGAAGTTCAACGTCACTCCCAGGGTCCATTACATTTTGATGTCGTTTTGACGACTCAGCCAACGTTGGCGCGCCGGTCGCTAGCTTCACCCTGGCAGGCTCGCGTGCTTCAAGTCCACAGAAGGCTTGGGTATAGGCCGGCGTCCACTGTCCTTTTCTCTTTAGTTCAGCGATTCCCAAACAGTTTGTCCCATGAGGACTTTGAGGCATTTAAAAAAATATTATAACACAGCGATTGACAAAATACGGTCCTCGGGCCGCAAAAAGTCAGAGTATATTATGCGGCGTGTAGGCATGTACATGTGGCAATCTTATTTAATGTTAATTTTCTTTGATATTTTTGAAATTTTATTCCGAGTATTTGATTCGAATCTAGAGATATACAATCGGTTTTATGGCTCCAGAATAATTGGTCATTATATATGTTAACATACCTATTCGAAACTACATTTCAGCTCCACCGGAATTGGCTTTTGTTTACTATTTACAATTCGAACAGTTTTGAAAAATTGTAATTTAAAAGCAAATAGATGTTGATTTAACAATGAGTGCTGCCAAAGAAAGAAAGATTGAGGACGAATGTCGGTTTTTTAAAAGACGAATTAACTGTTAAATACTGCTTCACGAGCTTTGGAAGAAAATCAGCCTGCTTAATGTGCCTTGAGAGTGAGAGCGTCTTTAAGGAGTACAACTTAAAAAGACACAACCAAACAAAACATTTGTGTTTCGGGCACAATTTAACGAACGAAGAGAGAAAAGGGAAATGCAAGAAGTTGGTTACAAATTTTAAAAAGCAGGAAAATGTTTTCACCAAACAGTCTTGAATAGAAGATGATGCTAAAATGGAACACGCCTTTTCTGACAGCGAGTTGATCAAGGAATGTTTGTCAGATGCAGCAAGCATTATGCGTCCAGAACAGAAAAAAATAATTTGAAAGCATTTCTCTATCAAGGAGAACTGTAGACAGGCATGTTGAAAAAATAAGTGACAATTTGATGCACCAACTTCGAGATGCAAGCAAAGACGTTTTGTGGTACTCTCTTGCGTTGGACGAAAGTACCGATGTACAGGAACAGCACAATTGTTGGTATTTATAAGGGGAATAAACCCTTGTTTGGAGCTTAACGAAGAATTACTAAGCACCCTCCTTTATGCCAGTGAATCCTGGACCCTATACTCCAGGCAAGAAAGGAGTTTGAGTACTTTCCACATGCGCTGTCTCCGGCGCATCCTGGGAATCGCCTGGCAGGACCACGTCACCAACAATGAGGTGCTACAACAGGCCAATATACAAGGTATGACAACTCTTCTCCGCCAGCGTCGGCTCAGATGGTTGGGACATGTTCGCAGATTGGAGGATGGCAGAATCCCAAAGTACATCCTCTACTCTGAGCCAAAGGAAAGAGGACTACAGCCGGCCTCACCTCCGTTTCAAAGATGTCTGCAAGAGGGACCTCAAAGCTATTGGCATCGGCATAAATGGCGGGGAGGAACTCGCTGGGGACAGAAACAGATGAAGACAGGCGTTGACTGCCGGGCTAGAAGCAGGAGAAAAGGACCTGCGGCAGGTCGCAGACGCGGACCATCAAAAGAGGAAAAGGAGAACTAATCAGACAACCACAGGTGCTGCCTTTCAGTTCCAGAAGTGCGGCAAAGGCTGCCATTTGCGAGTGGGCTTGTACAGCCACAACAGAAGCTGCAGAGCCATGCGCGAGGATCCCACAGGAGCACAGAAACTTCCGTCGTCTCACGAGACATAATGAAAGCCAACAACAACTTAGCGTT
This sequence comes from Ampullaceana balthica, assembly GCA_944989445.1. Taxonomy (NCBI): domain Eukaryota; kingdom Metazoa; phylum Mollusca; class Gastropoda; family Lymnaeidae; genus Ampullaceana; species Ampullaceana balthica. Next base: position 197,489 of record CALYLW010000861.1, read on the forward strand.
GAGCCACTCAAACTGGGTTTGTGTGGAACAAGATGGCAAGTGTAAAAACCGATGGAGCGCGTGCTTTAACTGGAAAAAGTAGTATGAACAGTGAAATTAAAGAATATTATCCTGACCATACACTCTTACCTCTCCACTGTGTCATTCATCAGGAAAGTCTGTAATATCAAGCAGTTGTCAGTATGATAAACTTTGTAACAGCCAGAGCCCTTAACCACAGGCAGTTAAAGGCACTGCTTGAAGATTTGAATATCATATTATCTACCACATGCAGCAGTGTCCACTGGCTGAGCCTGGGAAAGATATTGAGGCGAGTGTGAGGTCTTACGGAAAAATAATTAATAATGCTGGAGTCGAGGGGTTTTGTTGTGATTTTTCTACTATCATAGTTAAGGAAGAGTGGAAGTTAGACTTCATGTTTGACATTGACATTATGGAAAAGTTGAATGAACTGAATGTCAAACTTCAGGCCAATAGCTTGTTTTCACATGAAATATATGTGTATGTTACATCATTTCAGGCAAAACTCTCCCTGTTCTCCAGACAAGCAGGTGGAAACAGGTCTTACATTTCCCTTTTGCTGTAACAGAAAACCGTTTTTGGTAAAATGACTGACAAGCACTAGGCTCAGTTGGATGCCTTTGCAATGGAATTTGAACGAATATTTCAAGACTACAAGAACCTGGAACCACTCATCAATATCCGCAGTTCGCAATTTAGTGCAGAGGATGATTAAACCACAGAGATATACTATTAGAACTGCTTAACCTAAAAGCAGTTTGTGACCTGAAGTAGAAGTTCAAGTTAGTTTTTCTGCTAGAGTTTTTTGGGATTTTTCTAGGTGCGGCACTTCCACACTTAAAAATTTTTATGCCACACTTTTGCCACTATTTAGGTCACATCTGTGAACAAGCTTTTTCTTGTATGAAAATAAATAAGTCTGACTGCAATTTGAATACATTCATGCGAATCATAACCGGTAACCTTGTTCTACAGTTCAAGAATAGTTCAACAACAAAAAATTCGAAATCATCTAAATGAGAAGATAAATCTGGTATACTGCTACCAATTTAGCAGTACTCTATTTTCGTCAGCAGTAATCTTGAATAACCGCGATTGACTTTTTATAATCGTTTTTTTTTATTTGTTTGTTTGATCTTTTTTGTTGTTAATAATTTAGTTACCGCACTCAATATACTTTCCACTAAAATGATGAAGGAAATGTAATTAAGAAATTTTAAATTACAGCCCATGTCTCAGGATCTCCTTTTCCAGTCAGAATTGTTGGTAGCCGCTTTTGAATTTAAATTTCAATTCATTATTTGTAATTACTTCTATCAGTTCTTCTTGTAACTGTGGAGGTTATTCGGTGTTTGCACTTCAAAAAGGAATAAAAATCCAATCAGGTATGTTCATTTTTAAAATATCATCAAATCGTTGATTAAAATCTAAACGGAGAACACCCAAGGGCTCACAATAGGAAAGTATGTCTTCATCATTTTTCCCCCTGCTCCTGATAAATTTTGAAATTGGCTGAATTCCTCTCGTCCAAAATTTCTTTGTCCAGATGAAGTTTTTCATCAAATTCAGAAATAACAGATTTTGTTCTTAGTAAATTCAGTTCATCACATGGAAGAGAAAGATTCGTTTAGTTAAATTTTTTTAACAAGTCGGTCAAGTAAGCGTCACTTTTGAATTGAACTAAATTGGATCAAAATAATTATTTTTATCTTTCAAGAACTTCAGCATCGAGTTAAACAGCTTATAAAACCTATCTAATCAGGTACCCTTTGACAACCAACGAACTTCCGAATGAAGAAGCAAACGATTAAATTTTTCATCGTTTTTAATACAAAGCCATTGGACCAATCTGTCATTCAGTGACTTGCTTCTGGTTGTGTTGTTTACTTTTAATACATATTTTAATGAATTATGTAGGCGTGCAATTAAATTTTTGACAACTAGATGTTGACGATGGATGATATAGTAATCTGTGAATGCATTTAGATCCTCTTTTTTTAAATATGCAAGAACACCCCTGCAGCGCCATACAATCGCTGGAGCACCATCTGTAGCTATTGATAAAATATTACTTAGAACTTACATATATTCCTCTTTCTTTAAAAAAATGTATCCAATGCATGAAATATTGATTCTTCTTTGGAATCAGTTTGCAAATATTTATCAAATAATAGTTCTTGGCAAATTAGTTCTTTCTTTGTGAACCGCACGTATGATAAAAGTAAAGCTTCATTCCTTGTAAAGTTGACTTATCAAGTTGAATAGAAAACAGAGATGTTTTTAAATAGCCACGCAATGAATCTTCACCATTTGAGCCTTTTCATCGATTCTTATTTACACTGTATTATTAATAAATAAATTTTTCTTGATACCATCAGATGCTTGCGTATGTTTCACTTATAGCCGGTATAAGTTTTTCTTCACCATTAGTATGAGGTTTACCAGATTTGGCAATCAATAAAGAAATATTGTAAGAAGCTAGCAAGCCATTGCCATCCTGTGTGGTGCTGTTTAAAACAGTTTTGTCAATGTCAGTTTTTAAAATAATTTTGTATTTAAGTGTTTGAAAATTACATAAGTTATTATCTTTTTATTACCGTTAATTTTAGTCAAATTTAATTGCAGTCAGGAAGTGTGCCCTTGCACATATCTATAAAAAAAATAATAATATAAAAAAAATATTTAAAAAAATAAAATTAATAAATGCAAGTGAAGGAGTGAGTATTCGGGAACTAAACCAACGTCCAAAAAGTTATTTTAAAAAAATATTTAAGTCTTATGAGCAGAATACATAAATCAATTTTTTTCTAAATCTTCTCTTCCTTTTTATTATGCTTTAACCGCCCCTTTACAGTTATTCACCGCCCCCTAAATTGACCCGTGGCTCTCTGGATCACCTTAGCGCCCACAAGGGGGCGGTAGTTTTGGGGATCACGTCTTTACACGGTCCTGTTAGATTCCATTAGTAATGAAACATCACATTTAATCGTTTGTATAACTTGTATGTTATCACCACCTTCTTCAATCATTTATTACAGCACAATTATCACAAACATTTTTTCTTGTCAACATTCTCTTAAAAATAATCTCTTATAAAAATTATATTCAACAATTTTCTTTTATCAACATTCTGTTCAACATTTTTCTCTTATCTACTGGAAAATATTCTCATTTCCGATTGTCTGCTAGACCTTAAAAACATTTTTATAAATTCCTGCGTTTTATCAATTTTTTAAAAAAAATTGTGCATATAATATAAAAAATTCGGTAGATCTAAATACATTTAATTTTGGTTATACAATTAAATATATATATATCTTACAAAATAAATAATATTTTAATTTATTATTATTATTATTATTTAAACGTCAGTGCGTATTTTCAAAGAATTTTTTTTATTTGATATTAATTGAAATGATAAAAAATTTGTTTATAAAATTAAAGTATTATTTTAAAGGAGAGAGTATCCTATATAATAAAAGGCTATGTTCAGTGCGGTCATCTATAGCGATTGGTCCCTCAAACACATATAACTCCTACAGCCAATCTTATTGAACACGTTTACGCGGACGTTCAAAACGAGTTATTTTTGGTGCAGTATTTCTTCCAAGACTTTATTTTGAGTTATGCGCGTTAGGATTTATAGTCAAAAGCTCTGTTTTTACGAGCTATTTATTTTAACTATAATGAATAGTATTTTTGACGTGATGCACATGTATGCCGGTCGAGACGGCTGTTGGAGGGGAGTTACAACATGCCACCGAACTGTGGCGTAACGTCCTTGGACGGTCTTATTTGTTGCTCGTTTAAAATAAACCATCATTTATATCTGTCTAATTTTATGTATATTTTAAGACTGTTATACAACACACCTATTATCTTTTGAAACTTTAGGAAACAACAAGACGCGACCACGTTACATTATACAAAGAGAACATTGTTATACAATGAGTACTGAAACATAGTGTAAGGTTTTAATGAGTATGCATAAAAGGTAATAAAAAATAATTAATCTATAATATATTGTAAGACAACACTCACTATTTAAGACGCATGTACGATGATGATAGTACTAGTACTATTCTAACTATAACATTTAGTGTAAAGGTGTTGTTTTATCATCATTTCTTTAAGATAATACGCATGTATCCATCATTTACAGTTTAATTAAATTGAGATTTTTTAAAACATATAGTATATTTCAATAGTCAAAATAACATAACGTGTATCTTACACATCATATCTGTCATATCAATCGTATGTCCATTGCGTAGTGTATTACTCGAGTAACTTAGAGGAAATTGTCCTTTTCCAGTTAGCCAGAAGAAAGTATCATATTTTGGTAACCTATCAGAAAGTATGCTAATGGAATAGCATAGAAAAAAAGATTTTTTTCCCCAGTTACCTGGAAAATGATTAAGTTTTTCTAGCAACCTAGAAGAGTATGTTTTACAGTAAACTAGAAAAAAGTATGTTTTTTGTAACCTATTGCTTCAGTATCCCAGTAACCTAGAAGATGTTATATTACTTGAATTCACGAGTAACCTAGAAGACAGAATCCTCAAATAACCTAGGAAATAGTATATTACTTGAGTCCTAAGTACTTAGAAGATAGTATATTAGGGGCCGTCCATAAAGTACGTCACGCTACAGGGGGGGGGTGTAAGAAAGTGTGACAGTTTGTGACGGAGGGGAGGGGGGTTCCAGCCATGTGTGACGTCACGGTGTTTTATATCAAATTTGTTAATAAAAAACAACATTTTTGTTCAAAAGTGTGACGTACTTTAGGGGGGGGGTCCGAGATTTGTGACAGTTTGTGACAGGGGGGGGGGTAAAATGGTCGAAAATAGCGAGACTCACTTTATGGACGGCCCCTTACTCGAGTACTTGAGTAACCTAGAAAATAGTATATTACTCGAGTACTTGAGTAACCTAGAAAATAGTATGTTACTCGATTACTTGAGTAACCTAGAATATGTCAAACCTGATTTTTAGAGCCGCTTCACGTCTGCTAGCCTCAGCATCGATCGGTGAGGTTGCCATGGCAACATGATCGATCCATGCGGAACCAATGTTAGCTGCGAAAATCCGAGGGAGGGGAGGGCCAGTTCTAGGGGTGCTGGGTTTGGGGGGAACAAGTTCTAGGGGTGCTTGGTTAGGGGGAACATGTTCTAGGGGTGCTTGGTTAGGGGGAACAAGTTCTAGAGGTGCTAGGCTAGGGGGAGCAAGTTCTAGGTTTGCTAGGCTAGGGGGAACAAGTTCTAGGGGTGCTGGGTTTGGGGGAAGACGTTCTAGGGGTGATTGGCTTGGGGGCTGGGGGAACAAGTTTTAGGGGTGCTAGGTTTATTGGAGGAAGTTTAATGGGTGCTGGGTTTTTGGGAGGCAAGTTCTAGAGGCAAATGGCTGGTTTTCCAAAACCATCGGGACTTTGTACACAGGAGTGAACCTTACAAAAACATTGATGGTACACAAACTGGGGTTTAAAAAACAGGTTTAACTAGACTCAATGCAAATATATTGATAGTACACAAAGTGGGGTGAAAGAAACAACTTAAATTAGAGTCAATGCAAACATATCGATGGTACATAACAGAAAAAGATTATTTCATGCTGTGGTTGATAGAAATAATTCCCAGTTCATTACTACGCACACTTCTAAACTCTTATAAATTAATTTACTTCCAACGTAATGTGAATGGCTTCCATTGAGAGAGGTGAGGACTTAATAGGAGGCGCTCTACTTTCATTTTTATCTAGAATGTAAACCAGTGGTTGCCAAACTAGGATGACGTCATTTCATACAGTAAATGAAAACGTTAGGAACATGAGACGTTTTGATGAAATTTAAATATTATGTTTAGAAGAGTCAAAGAAAAGATAGAAATAGTTCGTAAGATGACAAGCACAAGGAAAATAATGATATAATGGATTCTTCATCAAGGAGTATTTGATAGAAGCCGCAAATCACTGTTGTCCTAGAAATGCCGATTTGTTTGAAAGTTTCAAATTTTTGGCAAGTTCAGTTGTGAGGACGAAAGAAAATTTAGAGAAGGTACTCTAACAACATCGTTTGAAAGCTAGACACTTTTCGGAGTATTCTTCTGGCACTGGATGAGTCTACTGATGTTATTGAGGTATTCTAAAACATTAGGCGAAAGGTCATTCTATTTTTGTGCTGCCAAACAATGGAATTCTCTACCATTACACATCCGGAATATTTCATCTACCAAGTCCTGCAAGACTGCACTTAAGACGCATCTTTTCAAAATTTATTTTCAAAATTAAATAAACAACATTTCTTTTTAATGATTAACGTAGCTTATGTGTATTGTACTGTCAGTTATGTGGTTATTATGATAAGAATGTTATTTATATTATTACTAGTGTACACCCGTCAAAAATGACGGAAGTTTTCAGCTCAAATCTATTTATTTTATAAAAAATGCACTTTTTAGGGTGCCTATGGCACCGACCTTTTTCAAAAGCCCAACTAACTTGTCCTTGTTTGATAAATACGAAATATTAAACTTTCTGAAATGTACACAAAGTATTTAATTTTTATAATAGGGGATGCAGGGCGACTACGGCGCCCCCTTTGTTTTTGATTTATAATTAACCATCATCAAATACTATTTTTAAATCCTTTATATTAACTCGTGGTGTCTGCGGCCGACCTTGCTTGCTTGCTTGTCGCCAAAACTTTTGATCGATTTTAACCCACTTGCTCGCAAGATAGCGAGCTGAAATTTTGCAGGCAGTATCGTACCGATGATAAAAACAATGTATCAAAATTTCAGATCGATCGCATGTACCGTAATTAAATTATTGATTTTTTAGATTATTTTATTTATTCCTATGTATCATGCTATTTTTTGAGATAGAGCGTCGCGGTGCGTATTATATTGAACAACCTTTCTGTCGCGCAATAAGGTGCGTATTTTATTGACAGCTCTTTTTATAAACATATTCCTGATCGGTGCGCATTATATTAAACATGTTTTACGACACAACTGCAATTTTGTATTTCTGGATGGTCTGGCGCTGCGTATTATAATGAACATTCTTTTAATTACTTCTCGTACATAAAGGATTTATAGTCAAAAACTTGGTTTTTTACGGGTTTTTCTTATTACATTGATCCCTTTTCCAAAATTAAAATATTAGCAAAAACGATGACGTCATATAATATTTTTTTTACAGCGCATATTTAATTTGCACACCTTTTGATGCGTTGGTGCAGTAATTTGGTTTTCCCTGTTTTCTAAAATTAGTAGCGTCAGGACTTGCGTGACAATTGCAAATTATATAGTTTTACTAGTGTACACCCGTCAAAAATGACGGAAGTTTTCAGCTGAAATCTATTTATTTAATTTAAAAAATGCACTTTTTAGGGCGCCTATGGCACCGACCTTTTTCAAAAGCCCAACTAACTTGTCCTTGTTTGATAAATACGAAATATTAAACTTTCTGAAATGTACACAAAGTATTTTATAATAGGGGTTGTAGGGCGCCCCCTTTGTGTTTTTGATTTTATAATTAACCATCATCAAATCCTCTTTTTACATTGATCCCTTTTCCAAAATTAAAATATGAGCGAAAAAAATGACGCAATATTATATTTTTTACAGCGCATTTTTAATTTGCACACCTTTTGATGCATTGGTGCAATAATTTGGTTTTCCCCGCTTTCTAAAATTAGTAGTGTCAGGACAGACTGACTTGCGTGACAATTGCAAATTATATAGTTTTATATTATACTAGAAAAATACCCGCACTTTGTAGCGGGAATTTACTGGCCCTTTGTCCAAGAATTAGTTGCTGGTTATTACAATTTTTTTGCCAAGTTAAATTTCAGATTCATCTATTTAGTTAAAATTTTAAGAGAAACAGAGATATGCCATTTTACCGCGTGAGTTGTTTTCACTTAATGCAGTGCCTTTTAACATAACCTTACTATTTAAAAGATATGATTTATTAAATAATGATTCTTGCCGACCATAATAACTAAATTTACAAATTTCATTCCCACTTGTACAAAATTAACATAACTTATAGGTTTTCCGAAAGAGCTCTACCACCCTCGTCACTCAAAAATTAAATATATAATTACGAAACTGCATCGTATCACAATTGTAAGTTATATAATATTTGTAACCACGTCTCTGAGATAAAGAATATGTGGCACTATCCCTTTAAAAAGCAAAAGCTAAGTGACTCATAGCGCAAATAAACAAAATTATAAATGTACTTTCTAAATTACTTTTTTAAAAAAAACCGGTCGTATTAAAATGATATAAAAAATGTGCACACCATATTTAGACAATATAGAAAGCTGGCCGCATAAAATAAAGTCTTGTTATAAAGTAAATGTACTGGACCACAATAACTACTCCTTTTGACGTATTCATAATTGTGTTAAGGGGGAAATAATATTTAACATTTTTTTATGTCTCTATATTTTGCGATTTATATTTACGGTTTATAAGCAACTAGCAAAATCCCCGCGCTCCGCTGCGGAAATTAGGATTTCAGTTACCGTTGACAACCCGCGTAACACAAATTCAAAATACCAATTGATTTCAATCTGGATCATGATGAATATAATGTATATTTTAACTTCACCGTCTTGTCTGTCTGTCTGTCGTAGCCCCGCAGAAAAACAAAAACGAAAAATAAAAAATGACACACTTCCCGTGATCCTATCGAGCTGATAATTTAATTTTTTTTTCGTCTGCTACCATTGCGGGAGGGTACTCAACAACTTCCCAAAGTTTCGTGCTCCTAACTACACGGGAAGTTAGATATTTAATGATGAGTCAGTTATATGTAGCTCATATAAGAAAAAAACTACATTTGGGCCCCCGGCCCCCTAGTGAATAATAATTTTATATTTGGTTGTGATTGTTATCATCGCGGGAGGGTACGCAACAACTTTTCAAAGTTTCATGCTTCTACCTACACGGGAAGATGAGGAATTAGTGTTCATTCAGTTTTATATAGCCCATATAGGGAAAAAACGGTTATGGGGCCCCGGTCACCCATGAGTGAAATTTTAAAATTTTCTTTTTTCTCCCGTTACCATCGCGGTGTTCTACTCAACAACTTCCCAAAGTTTCATGCTTCTGACTACTCGGGAAATAGGAGAATTGGTGATTTTCAAATTTTATAGAGGCCATATAAGAAAAAAAAACGTTTTTGGGCCCCCGGCCCCCATGAGTGTTATTTTTAAAATTCTTTTACTCCAATTTTCGTCGCGAGAGGCTACTCAACAACTTCCCATAGTTTCATGCTTCTACCTACACGGGAAGTTGGAGAATTAGTGATGAGTCAGTTTTTATATAAGAAAAAAACTACATTTGGGCCCCCGGACCCCATTAAATGTTATTTTAAATATTTTTTTCGCTTGTTACCATTGCGGATGTGTGCTTATCAACTACCCAGTGTTTCATGCTTCTACCTACACGGGAAATAGGAGAATTAGTGATATTTAGTTTTTATATAGCTCATATTAGGAAAAAACTTCATTTGGGCCCCCGGTCCCCAGGAAGTGATAATTTAAATATTTTTTCTCCCGTTACCATCGCGGGGTTGTACTCAACAACCTCCCAAAGTTTCATGCTTCTGCCTACTCGGGAAATAGGAGAATTGGTGATTTTCAAATTTTATATAGGCCATATAAGGAAAAAAAACGTTTTTGGGCCCCCGGCCCCCATGAGTGTTATTTTTAAAATTCTTTTACTCCAATTTTCGTCCCGAGAGGCTACTCGACAACTTCCCAAAGTTTCATGCTTCTACCTACACGGGAAGTTGGAGAATTAGTGATGAATCAGTCAGTGAGGGCTTTGCCTTTTATTAGTATAGATATGTATAATTTCAAAAAGGAATCTTTTTTTTTGTTCCCTATTTCGGATAAGGCATCATATTTTTAAAATTATATTCAATGCACACACACACACCAGATTTTATATCTGAAAACTAAAATAAAAATGAAAAAAAAATTCAACCGTCTGTTAATAAGCGCATCTTTAAAATAATTATACGGTAATTTTAGAAATGGCCTATGCTATTCTGAATACAAAGGAATGAACATAAAAACATATTCAATTTGCAATTTATATTAATTAAGCGTTTTCAGGATCACTTCATTAAATTTAGTCAAGTTTTGTTAATACGTTCGTTAGCGAAAGTTTATAATGTATAGTGTATATAAAGCTTAAGTAAACTGTTTTAAAGTGTAAGTTTATTTGACATAGGCCATCACTTTCAACATAAAATAAACTCGCAACATCTATGGTTTTAATTAAATGTCGAGTTATGAATTAAATTTTTAAAAATCCCAATTTTATTCATTGCATGTAAAATATTAATACAATGCATCGTGAAAATAATTGAAATAAAATAATTTAAACGCATATCTAATATATAAAGCTCAGTTGATATTTTTATGTTTGTTTGTTTGTATCCATTAAAAAAGGGCCACTGCATTGTTGACATGTTTCCAAAAGATCTCTGCCACTGTCGTCACTAAAAAAAGCTCTTATATATTTACGACACTGCATCGTAACACAATTGTAATTAATACAATATTTGCAACAGCGTCTATGAGATAAAGATAATAAAGATAAATAAAGAAATTAGGCTATATTCCTAATTAAAAAAATAAAAAAAAATAATAATTTATGTTAAAAACGCACGTGAAACCATGACAATAAATGATTTTAATAATGGCCTATGTTAATCCATCATCAAAGGAATGAACATAACATATTCAATTCGCAATACAAAATAATTAAGCGTTTTCAGGATCACTTTATTTAGTTTAATCTACTTATGTTAATTGGTCCGGTATCCTAAGTTTAAATAGTATAAGTGTATAGGTTATGTAAAAGACAATAGCTTATGTAAAAGACAAACAAAATATAAATGTTTTATTAATAGGACACAGCTAAATTTAAGATGCGTACACGTAAATGTGCGCAAAGTAATTAGGCGATAAAAGATTTTAAAACGCGCACCGCTAAAAATGAAGCCTTGAAAAAAATACTGACACAATTATTACATAAATAGTTTTTTTAATTAAATGTGGAGTTATGGAACAGAAAATAATTAAAACAAATTCGCAATTAAATTTAAGCGTGTAAACAATTAAATCTAATGCATCGTGTGGCAGTTGTAATTAAATATGTTTACGTGTCTATCTAATATATAGAAAGTAACAGTAAAGAAAATGACAATTATTTGTACTACACAGCTCAAATTATGAAGCGTACACGAAAATGTGCACACCGTAATTAGACAATATAATATTTTTTGAATGCGCACGGCTGAAAATAAAGTATTGGGGGAAAAAAAACGTCACCAAAAGTAACTCGCTTTGAACGGCATTTGAACGTCCGCGTAAATTTGTTCAATACAGAAATGAGGTTAAATTTTTTATTCTTTGTCTCTGCATTTTCTGATTATTTAATTTACGGCATTCGGGCAAAAGGGACAATTACAAAAACTAACTTAAAACCACCTTCAGGGTAAAAGGAACCGTCCTGCCAAATTTGGTCCCCGTCCGTCATTTGGTTTTTCCGTGATTGTCTAACAGAAAGTCGAAAAGTGAAACATACAAACATACTAACATACAAACATACAAACATAAAAAGATACAAACACCAACTGAGCTTTATATATTAGATGTAAGTTATTATCTCAATGTAAAGCGCCGTGAGCCCGGCTCCTTGCTGGGATACAGCGCGATAAAAATTATCAATTATTATTATTATTAATCTACTGGCGCTAGATAAGTCTACGTATCATGTTTGTGGTAGAGCTGTTATCGATTAATTTAAATTTAATCGTTAACTTTTGAAAAATTATCGATTAATTAATCGATAATTTCGATTAAAACCAAAAATAGAAATTTATGACGTCATTAAACTGAACATTTCTCACGGACATTGAAAATTAAGAATATTTTAAACTAAATTTCATGACAATGTGTTGATACTTGATTTGTGCTGAAGGTGGTACGCAGAGGCGTCACTAGGGTTGGTGTCACCCGGGGCGGTAGCTCATGGTGTCACCCCTTCATGACTGAAGGGGTCGTCCATAAATGACGTCACGCCAGGTTGCCGATTTTTACCCCACCCTCCCTCAGCGTCATACTTTGTCACAAAAACTTAGACCCCACCCCTTTTTTACGATATGACGTCACAAAGCTTTGACCCCCACCCCCCAAGCCGTATTTTATCAATAAAAATTAGCACGTTGCAATTCTTTTTTTCATTTAAATATTTATTTAGGGTAAGTCTGCACTCTAATATCGTAACACGCGTGAAGCCATTGAAAACGTAATTAAATAAATTGTAAACAATCAAATATTTAAGTGGAAGTTTTATTTAAAATTTCGCGTTTTTGATGTGACGTCACATTTCTCAAACATCCCCCTCCTCGTACCACATCGTCACAGATGCGTGACCCCCCTATGGCGGATTAAAAGGGGGGTGCTGAACGGGCTAAAGCCCCCAATAATTTAAGGGCCCTCAAACTTATTATGAATTATAGTGTATAATAAAGATGTGTTCTGGCCCCAACATTTTTCAGCCTCATGTTCTCAGCCATGTTTACAGAGGCCTTCAGGAATAGTAATGTAGGCATGGACTTTGGGTATCTATCTCTTGTCCGACATGCGGACGCCAATTTCGTGCTGCCAGAATAGGGTTAATAAGCCACCAGAGGACACATGTGGCGGCCCAGCAAATATGATGAGAGTGGTCATCGTCGACCACGACGGACGAACAACAATAAAGATGCAGGCCATTATGTTTGTACGAATCCCTGAAAATGCCTTGGACAGTCATACGACAATGCTGCAAATGATTAGGAAGTATAACGGAAACCAGGCTATTCTTTGTGAGAAGTGCATTGTAGCTCATTATGTGCCGTGCACAGCTCATTCCTTTAATTTGGTTTGGGAAAAGAGCAGCAGGTATCCTGCTGCGGTCAGATTTTTTTGTCTTCTGCAAAATCTTTATAACCGGCTTGTTGCATCTACTCATCGTTGACAGGTACTTCAAAAACATATGAAATTGATACATGCTAACAAAGCCTTGTCTGACACAAGATGGTCAGCCCGACTCATACCATGAGAATAGCGCAGCACTGTAAGAATTAGCAACAAATGAAAATCAGCCACGTGACTGTCGACTTGAAGAAGAAGGATTTCTAAAGGAAATTGAACAACTGGAAGTCGCTAATTTACTTGAAATTTGGGAATTTTTTTTAGAAAGGAAGTCTCTCATTGAGTTTGTTAATAGATAGCATTCTTAATTTGATTCCTATGAAGACAAAGGAAAGGAAAAGTCCGTGGTAAAAACAGTGTAAACAATCTTCAAAACTATCAAACAAAAAAGAAAGCGTCAGTTTGATAAAGGGACATCAACAAAACAGTATTCTCCTCGAGAAAAAATTCAAGATTGAGGTATTTCTGGTAATCATTGACAAACTTTCTTAAGCCCTACAACATCGGTTAGGCGCATATAAAGACATCCATGAGAAATTTGGCTTTCTTACAAACCTAACTGAGCTCAGCAATTTCGCCACCCGATGGGCAGCAGCCAAGATAATGGAAGAACATTCAAGTGATTTCGAAGACTGCTACCTTCAGAATTTGTCCAATTTTCAGAACTCTTTAAAAAGTTATTGTCCAGCCCCAGGCTCAGGGTAAGGAAAGGAAGTAGCACAAAGCGAAACTCAAAAAACGTGCACAGAGATAAAACTTTTGCTGCTTTTGAATGAGCTATATTTCACACAGTCCTTTACAAACGTACACATCGCACTTCGCATCTATCTTTCAATGATGACATCAAACTGCAGCTGAGAGCGATCCTTTTTAAAGTTGAAAAGAATATATAATGAGTTAGAATTTGCATGGGGCAAAAAAGACTGAATATGCTCTCTCTAATGAGCATTGAAAAGGAACTTGTAAGCTTACTCAGCTTTATTGACTTGATTGAAAACTTCGCCATTTGAAAAATTCGCAAACGAAAGTTGTAGGTTGAAATAATAATCATACATATTTTTCAATAATTTTTTTTTATTTCAAATAGAGAAAACAATTCGTTACCTCATGAAAAAAGGTATTTTAAAATACGGAATAACGCGTAATATTATTCTTTATGGGGGCGCGTTCGTAACCACGAAACAGCGTAAGTCGGGATGGGACCGTCGTAACCGGAGGACTACCTGTATATAAAAATGCATATCTATGCTTTGACGCCTTTAATAAATACATATAAAACAAAATATTAACTCAAAGACATTGAAATCATAATTTTCCTTAAGAAAAACATCAACAAAGAAAACCCATCTTTTGAATTTTTTTTTATTAATGGGGGGGGGATAAAAATCATATTCCCCCCAGTCCCCACCCCACTGTGGTGGAGGGACTCGTGAGGTGGGATTCGTCCATGCTGTCGGTGTGTCCAAGCCCAAATGGATTTATATCTTTTATAAAGATCTCTCTGCTGCGACTGTTTCTTTTCTTTTTTTCCTAATTTGTTTTAATGTTGTTTGTGTGTTGGGACTGTTTTATTATTGCAAGTTAACTGATATTTTTTTTAATAAGGGTTTTCGCGTTTAACGTATTTCATTGTATTTCTTAACTTCTTTCTAGATTAAAAAATTTGTCATCTTTTTTTTCGGACACAAAATCGTACACAGTAAAATTTTAGGCTCGGGTGTCACCCCCTGATGGGTGTCACCCGGGGCGGCCCGCCCCCCTCGCCCCCTAGTGACGCCACTGGTGGTACGTCAGCGATGTATTTGATCTTTTTAAAGAGAATTGTTTATGGCAGTGGACACAGTAAACGTTTTCACCATCTTCGACTTTGCCATCCGCAGTTAGCTTTAAAAAAAAACATATTTGCTCAACTTTCTAGTTATATGTTTAAATTTAACTGCGCTGATGCTGTCAGCAGGGCCGTCTTAACGCATAGGCCCGTTGGGCATTTGCCCGGGGGCCCACGAGCAAATGGGCCCCATGGGAATATGTTTATTTATATATATTATGTATATTCATTTTTTTATACCTGCGGGGGAAGGGCCATACACTATTTCTTTGCCAGGGGGCCCAAAATGGTGTAAATACGGCTCTGGCTGTCAGCCATTTTATAGTTGACGTCTGCCGGTCAACATAAATTAATAAAATAAATTTTAATATTACGCGGGAGATGCTTGTACGTAAAAAAATATATATAAATTGTTATTAATTATTAATAATTTATTATTTATAACTAAATTTTTTTAAAAATATTATAAATATTTTCTTAAATTTTAATCGAATTTTTATCGATTAAAATTATTTTAATCGATATTTAATCGATACAATTTTTAACGATTAATCGAGAAATTAATCGATAATTTCCGCAGCCCTAGTTTGTGGTATTGTCTAGCACTGGACGAGATCCACTGCACTCACGAGTACGTCACAATTTCCAGTGTACCTTCTTTGCGTCTGCTTGGTCTTTACTGTAACAACACTGCACTTGTGTATATCGTAAAGACACTGCGTTCGTCTTTTGTAACAACATTGTATTTGTGTGTACTGTAACAACACTGTATTTGTGTGTACTGTAACAACACTGTATTTGTGTGTACTGTAACAATACTGTATTTGTGTGTACTGTAACAACACTGTATTTGTGTGTACTGTAACAACACTGTATTTGTGTGTACTGTAACAACACTGTATTTGTGTGTACTGTAACAACACTGTATTTGTGTGTACTGTAACAACACTGTATTTGTGTGTACTGTAACAACACTGTATTTGTGTGTACTGTAACAACATTGTATGTTTGTTTTGTAACAACACTGTATTTGTGTTTTTTTATAACACCAATGTATATGTGTGTGTTGTAACAACACGGTGTGTGTATTGTAACAACTCTGTATTTGTGTGAACTGTAACAACACTGTTATTGTATGTATCGTAACAGCACTGTATGTGTGTATATGCTAACAACACTGTATGTGTGTATTGTAACAACATTGCCTCAAATCAACTTC